>JAVXUO010001533.1:0-165958 GCA_033065855.1 Escallonia rubra | reverse complement strand
GTTGGACCACATACTGTCTTTTACGCTTTTAACAAACTGTTTGTTTAACTTGGTTAAATGACTAAACAAACTTGTCATACTAGCAACTAAATTAATATAAGTACTGCATTTTAACTTTGGAATTTATAATTGGTTAATAATAAATTTTGTATTATGTTATTGCATAAAATGGTTGTGTTTGAGAGTGTACACCTTGAGATTCATTAGGGGGGATTGTTTACTAGTAAACCAAATAAGACATACCAAGGTGGGACAATAGTTTACTTTGATAACAATGATTTAGACTCAGTATCTTATTGGGAGCTAATAAGTTTGTTAAAAGATGATCTAAAGTTACCTAGTTCTAGTATGCTATACTATGTAATACCTGGGGTTAGCTTTAACCATGTATTAAGGTCTATTATAGATGATAGGGTGTGGCTGACATGATTAGGTACTATAGTGACACTGGCTGGTTACCGATATATGTAGAAAGGGTAGATCTCGTACAAGTAATTGGGGTGGATGGTCAAGTTACAGTTGGAGATATATTAAATATTGAGTATGATAATGGTGATGTGGATGTGGATGAGGACATGGCTGTTGGTGATGGGATATTACCAGGCTGAGCCACTTGTAAATGATGGGGGTGTTGTAAATAAACGGGTTAATGAAGGTGTAAGTGAAGGAGTAAATAGATGTGATGAATGGGTTGGTAATGAAGGTGTGGATGAAGGTGTAAATGAACACTGTTGGATGTGGTGAAGCTACTACTGTAAATGAAGGGTATATGGATTTGATGATTCTAATGTAACTGAAGGTGTAAATGAAATGGTAACTGAACTCATGAAAATGAGGAAGAAAATCAAAATATTTTGGATGATGAGGATGTGGTTGTTGAAGATTTGGGAACAACTAGTAGTGGGAACACTTGTGCTTTTGAAGATGAAGGCTCTGACCCACCTAAGCTTCATGAAGGGTTAGAGAGGGGGCATGAAGATGATAACATCTTTAGAGGACTAGAAAGTGGGGATAAAAGGGATGTTAATATGGAGGAGTGAGCAATGGTACCTTAATGGGAAAGACTCTGCTAAGTTAAGAAGTATAGCAGAGTCTGAACCTGGTGAAGATTTGCCTCCTAGATACCCAGAATTCAATGACAGAACAAGTTGGGAGGGAGAAACATGTCCTGACCTATTTGTTGGGATGAAGTTTCCCAATCCACATGTGTTTAGGCAGGCTTTGAAGCTACATTGTGTGAGGAGAGGATATGATTTTGTGTATAAGAAGGATGACAATAGAAGGATCACTGCTCTATGTAAGTACTTGCATAAAGAACATGAAGAATGTTAGTGGAGAATCCATGCTTCTCTAATTGGTGGTGAGTAAACCTTTTAGATTAGAACTTTCTTCTAGATATACACATGTGGTAGGGAATTTGATAATCATTCGGTGAACTCTAGGTATATAGCAAAACATTACCTAGAGAAATTTAGGGATGATCCCATATAGAACCTGAAATCAATGAAGAATGTGATAAAAAAAGGACTTAAATGCAAATGTGATTGAATGAGATGTTAGGATGTAGTAGCTAAGATTTGGGACTATGGGAAGACTTTGATAAAGTATAACCGAGGGACATCTTTTTGGTTGCAATAGATAGACCTTCCACTCAAACATCACTAGTTTTTCAGAGGTTGTTTTGTTAGTTTTGAAGCTCAGATGACAGGTTTTATTAAGGTTTGTAGGCCAATAATTGGTTTGAATGGTTATTTTTTGAAGACTGTTTATGGGGGGTCAATTGCTTAGTACAGTTGGAAAGGATGGGAATGATAACTCGTTCCTTATTACCATTACTGTAGTTGAGCCAGAAACCAAGAGTTCTTGGACTTGGTTTCTGAGGCAGTTGCGAGGAGAAATTGGTGAAATGGCATAGAAGGGGTTGGTGTTTATTTCTGATAGACAAAAGGGCTTGGTAGAGACATTTATGGAGCTATTTCCAACAACTGAGCACAGGTTTTACGTGATACATCTATGTGTTAATTTCATAGAGAAGTTTAAGGGGAAGGAGTTCAAGATTTGCCTTTGGAATGCAATTAGGGCTAGCAACCAAAATGACTTTAAGGACTGCATTGACTAGCTAAGGAAGATTGACAAAGATGTAGAAGCCCTTAAGTGGTTAAGTGGGTTGGGTCATGCCATATGGACTAGGTCACACTTTGGTACAACTTCAAAGTGTGACATCCTTGTCAACAACCCAGTGAGTGTTTCAATAGCTACATTCTTGAAGCTAGAGATATGCCAATTATGGGCATGGTAGAGTGGATAGGGAAACATGTCACGGCAAGGATACAAGTGAAGAAGATGGGTATAAAGAGGTACGATGACATCATCTATCCAACATTTTGGAGAAGTTATAGAAGATAAAAGTAGCATCAAAAGAATATTTTGCATCTTGGTGTCAGGACTTGGAGTTTGAGGTTAAAGCCTATTGGAAGACAAGACCTTAGGCAAATGACTTGCAACTGTAGGATGTGGCAACTGACACGCATCCCATGCAAACATGATGTAGCCTCTATTCATTTGAATAGGGAGAAGCCAAAGAGCTATATACACCCATATTATAGCAAGAATACATATCTGGCAGCATAAAGTAGCATGATGCATCCAGTCCCTGGTGAGACTGACTGGGAGAAGGCTGACCTTGAACGATTAGCACTACCATTATATAGGAAACCAATTGGTAGACCAAAGAAATTGAGGAGGAAGTCTGCTAATGAGGTTGGAGGAGAAACCAGTGTTTCCCTAAAGGGCAGGGTGATGACTTACGCTAGATGCTTGGAAATTGGGCACAATCTGAGGAGCTGCAAAGGTCTAGTGTACCCTAATTCAAGGATAGCCAAGACACATAATGGAGGCACTACTGCTACTGGGACCTCAAGTTAACATCCATCATAAAGAGTGGACACATAGTGGTTAAGTCGTTAAGTTTACTGTCTCAGTATTATGTTATTGTCTATATGTAGTTGCTTCTAAGAGGTTGTGCTTATGCAGGGTGTAAGAGTAAATGCTAGAGATATTAATGATGCAGATAAGGGTGTAAATGCTTGTATTAATGATGTAGCCTCAGTGGGAGACACACAACTTACTCACCTTTCATCAGTTAGTTTTCATTTAATTTACTTTAATTTAATCATGCTACATATCTACATTTGGCTTGAGCTTGATGATTTATATTTCTTTGTCAATGCATACAAGAATAAAAATCCAGCTGCTAAGAAACATACTAGAATCTTATGTGGCTGGTTTTCTGCTAAAAAAACTGAAAATCCAAGATGGCAAGAAGAAGAAGCTATAGCTATACCTGTTGCTGCTACTGCTACACCTACTGCTGCTGCTACTACACATGCTTCTACTGAAGAACCAATTGTGTCTGTGAGTTAAGATGCTGCAAGTAGGGCAAGGTTTGCTGCTGCTGCTGCTAGTGTAGCCAAAAAGCTTCCTCATGTATGGATACTTAGAGCTGCAGCTAATCTGGAGGTATATCTGATGTGAATGAAGCAATAAGGTTGTGTTCTGTGGAAACAACAAGAAGGAAGATCATGCTTGAAGCTGCTTTAAGAAGAAAAACAACTGCTGAAGATGCAAAGAAGAAGAATACTTGAGACTTGAGCTGCAAAGATGACCTATGGCTAACTTTAGTTTTTGTAATATAATACTTTATTTCGATTGTGCAAGTTGTACAGTGGAAGCAAAAATCTTTTTATCAGATTAATGTGAAGTTGGAAGCATAACTCTTTTTGATTGTGTGACGTTCTACAGTGTAGTATGTAGAAAGAGTACTTTATGTGATGGGTATGGAGTAGTACTTTATGGTGTATTGTGCAGTGAAAGCACAATGCTTTTTGGCATATTGGACTAACTTATGGAGTGTGGTGTTTAACAGGTTGTTGTATTCTATTGCAATCAAATCTAATATTAAATGAAGTTGTTGTCCACCATTTTAGATACTTTATGTGTTCGTACACACAGTAGTAAACCAAATAGCTTGCACACATGCACACAACATCCTGAACAAAAGCACTTCCGACCGCTGCCATAAACACACTGCCAAAACTTTATATAAACATCATAGACAAACACCACAATGCAAACACACTTCATTCATTAGAGCAAACTATTATACAAACTAACAAAAATACAGGGGGCCAAAATGCTAAGTGGTAAAACAACTCCCAGTTACAAACTGATTAATTTTAATATTCACTAGCACCAACTAAATCTTCTTAAAAATTATTACAAGAAATAACACCCATGTTGCAATCAACAACTTCTTGTACAACTTTGCCTTCCCACGTGTTATCGCCAGTTCTTTCTCAATCTTGGTTGTCCGATAGAGTAAATTAGAGACCACCTCCCTACCCCTTTAGGAAATGGGTGGGTCAACCCACTGAAAATATTCACAATTTCCTTGAATCTACAAGAAAAAAAGAATAACTAAAATAAGAAGCCATACTTTCCAGGTGGCTTGAAAGTACAGGGGGGCAAAGTGCATCTACCCCTAATATACAGTTGAACTTAAACACATACACATACCCCATATAATGCACAACCATAAAACCTTCTTCATAATTTGCAGCAGTATATGATGTCCTCGCAGGAGCCAAAGCACCACAATAGAATACTCTAGCACCCATCAAATTCATGTGAACATCATCTTGTTCCATTTTTTGTTCCATTTCTAGGGTTTGCAATTGAGGCTACAGGAAAGTGGGCGATTCTTGAGTATTTTTGACAAGTGTGTGTATGATTTTGGGTTTCATTAGTTGAAAAAGGTATTTTCGTCCTAAAAATATAGGTTCTGGGCGCCAAATATTTCCCGTCCAAAAAAAAAAGGGTTAAAGTGGATGAAAACTGTCCAATGCGCCCTATTTTAAATAGTAAAGGTAGGTTTAGTGCAAGTTTTAAAGAATAGGGGACAACGATGCATATGCGTGAAAGTACAGGGGCCAAAGTGTATTTACCCATTTTCTTTTGTTGTGAATGGGTTGTCGTCAATAAGGCCGGATAATTACCGTGGGAAAATTGCATTTGTGTTGTTTAGGCAATTCGATTGGAATGTTGGCTGCTTGATAAGTGGGATGGTTGATGTAGTCCTATTGAAACAAATCTCGAGCCGTGGTGAATGGAAGCTTTTCACAGTAGCTATGATTAATTGTGGAGGTACCGAATAGACAAGTGGCCAAAAGCACACTATGCTTTTACGTGGTACCTTGATAGATCATATATTATTTGTGACTCTGAAAGTTTGCTTGGGCACGGATTTTAGACCTTGGTTTGACCTTGTAGGGCAGTGAAAACTTCATTCTCGATATGAGAACTTTTATGAAAGCCTTTCATTTGCTTATCTTAGATGTAAGTTTGGTTGTCCGATAATATATCCTAATTTTTTGCGTATCCTATTTTTTTTTGCGTAATTCTTCTTCTGGTGATGATTGATTTAACCTCTGCAAACATATTTAGTGGGGTTTTGAGGAGATCATTTATTTTAGTTAATTTCCTTTATATGCATTAGTTGGAAGAAAAAGCATAAAAAAGGAAATGTGAGAAAAATACACACAAAAAAAAAGTCAGTGAACCATGCTTTTTGCGTATCGTTTGTTTACTTGTACGTTATAATATGGATCTATCATAGTGAGTTTTCTGATGTTAATTTGTTTACTTCTAGTGTAATTTAGTAATGGCGATGTAAAGCAGTTATAAGTTAGTTTTGTAGGATCTTGAAAAATACAGTAATAATGTTATCTAAGGTTAGTCACGTGTGAGAGCTTACTACTGTTGTACCTAATTTCTTATTTTTTGAAATGCCATTATACATACTGGTAACTGTGACACATGTGATGCGTGCAGAAAAATAAAGTTAATAATATGGATTTTGTTAGAAACAATCAAGCATATATAAGTTCTTTTAAATTGTAAAAACCAAATATAGTTCTTTTGTAGGTAGTTATTTACTATTTAAAATTTATATTTTCTACAAAATTTTCTTAGAATGCAAAGTGTCAGTATTCTAGATTGATAGTTATATAACACCAAAATATTTATTCTCTATATATTTAGTAAAGATATAGATCGATTGATAAAATTATAAAAAAAAAAAAATTATAAAGGCTCATTTTTTTTCCTTGGTCTTCTAATTTTGGTGACAGTGGTGATGATATACATCAGTAACTAAAAAATTTGTGACTTTAGTTGCATAGCTTTTTTGGGTTGCAATTTAAATTTTGTAATTACAAAGTTATATTGTTTGTTTCAAGATTTACATACTTCAATATGTGACCCTTCATATTAAGAATCTTGGTTGTTGTAAGCAAAAGGCTCCCTATTGCAATGCATGGATAAGAAGCTACTTAAGCTTCAATGATGTACTTGACAAAGTTTTAACTTTTACTCGATCACAAACTAATCCAACATACAGTCTGAGATATGTGAGATATCACACGTATGACCAGATTCTGACCCTTGGTCATTTAATGAAACAACATGCTAACATGGCTACCCTTTGACAATTTCAGGTGTGAACAGTAGCGGAGGCAGCGGGGGGTACATCGGGGCACGTGCCCACCTGCTGCCTTTTTCTCCTTCATTTAGAATACACCGGCAATAGTGCCGTCGCCGCCATATTGGATAAATCCATCGACCACTGAATCACTTCATGTCTTCATCCACCTTCACTTTCATGGTATATCTGGCTTCCGTTATCTTATGTAATCAAGCATATATTGGTTGTAATGATGAAACAAATATGTGGTATATGAGATGTAAGGACGGACCGCTAGAGGTGATGGTGGAGACCATGGTCCCTTGCTAAGTTCTTGACAATTTTTCTTCTTTCTCTTTAGATCTCATGGTAATTTCATCTATTAGCCCCCCTTGAACCAAGCCTTTAGTGATAGTGTGACACCCCCAACCCAAGTGACGTCACCAGAGCCGGGTTGTCAGTCACGACTGCATTATAAACCCTGTCGATACATAGCAATTCTAGAAACATCCTTGAATATACATAAGGTTTCACAAAAAGCCATCCTTACAAAAAAAATTCGCCGTAAAGCTCAACATGAGCACAGCGGAAGTATTTACACAAAATATCTAGTCCCCAAAATACATTTATCCTTGTCTTACTTTCCTATTCACCGACCAAGTGCTTTCTCTTTCCCTTTCTTTGAAGTTTCTTCGGGAAAATTTGTCATATTCAGAGGTACCCGTTGAAGTGGTCGATAGGACAGAACATGTGTTACGTTCTAAAGTAATACCGGTGGTTAAAGTCATTTGGAGAAATCACACGCTAGATGAGGCAACCTGGGCACCTGAAGCGCTGCGGCAGCGTTATCCGCATCTCTTTGCTGGACGCGATTATTCTTAATTTCGAGGACGAAATTTATTTAAGGGGGGGGGGGGGGGTGAGTGTGATACCCCAAACGTATCGAAAAATTATTTAGCACTAAGTTGATTAATTAACAGAAATTTATTTTATTAAGTAGCGTCATATTGACGTTAATTAGGTATCAAGAAGTGGAATGAAGGGTTAGTGTAGTTTTGGGGCTTAAGCGTAATTTTTAATAGTTTGGGGGTCTTTTTGGAATTATGGAAATTTTTGGGGGTTAATTTGTAATTTCTAGAAGTATGCATTAGGTGTCAAATTTTAGGGGAAATTGACCCCGTGGATGCCACCTCCTACCATTTGGCCTGATGACTAATGCAATTTTATATTAAACAAATACATGGGATAGAATTTAAACTAAGAGAAGAGAAAGGAAATTCGGGTAAGAAAAAGAAAATAAAAGAAAGAAGAAGGAACGGTAACAGTAATAGTAACAGAGAAGAGAAACAGAGAAAAAAAAAAGCAGAGCAGAGAGAGAGAGAGAGAGCACGCGGGAAGAATTTGAGCTAGATTCTCTTAAGGTGAATCTTCACATAGTTTCTATAAATTGGATATGTCTCAATTTCCGGTGTAAAATTTAGTGGTATGTGTGTATGTGTGAGTTTACTGCACAGTGTGTGCGTTCTTCGTGCGCAGGAGACGGATTGGGAGTAGTTGTGGTGTCTAGAAGGATTAATGTCATATATAATTGAATTGGATGAGATTGGGAGGATTTTGGGTGTGCCCGAATGTGAGTTTGTGTGTGTGTTCAGCGTGCCTGTGTGTGCGTCAGGTGTGTGTGTGTGTTCTTAATTGTGTGCGTATTATGAGTAGTTATGTGTGATTCATGTATAACTGTGTGTGTTTAAGTGCGTATTTAAGTGTAAAAACACGCTTGCAGAGGTATTTTCGAGGTGGTTGAAGTGCAGTGTGTGTGCCTCGGCTGAGGTTGAAGGAGATGTGTGTGTGATGAAGGTGATATAGTAGGTGTAAAAATCTGAATAGTGCTTGTTAGTGTCGCTAAAAAACAAAAAAAAAACCAAAATTTATTTAATCAGGTTAAAACTCGAATTTTAAAAAATATCTGGAGCCAGGTTTATCCAAAGTGCAAAAGACATACCCTAGTTATTTTTAGGAGATCTACATTAGGGAAAATTTTTAGATTTTTCCAAAGACTGGAAAAGACTTAACCGATACGAGGAACTTTGAAATTTTGACAGTGTAATTTAAAATACCAAACTAGCGCGATTTCGGGCGAAACTTTTATGGGAACCCTAGGATGTTAAGAAGTTTATTTTCCCAAGATTTTGAGCCATTCCGAAGTCGTTCGCTATTTTTGGCCGAACGGACTTTCAAGCGCTCGGTCCGGACACCGGTTCAAAATTTTCGGGCAAAATTTTTCTAAAATACTTTTTAGCTTGAGAATGACTTCAGGTGGATAAAAATAACATTTAAGTGCTTTTGAGATTTGTTTGGTGCCGGGAACCCTCGTGGGGGCATTTCGATAAATTGCCACCCGGAGGGGGGTATTTTGATAATTCTCCTGGTAAAATTTTTCAAGGGAACTTTTTAGTCCGGAAAGGGTGGTAAAACACCTGAAAGGTTATTTTGAAGTTGATTTGAGGTGGTGGAGTGATAGTGGACCCCGGGGGCATTTTGGTAATTTGCCACTAGACGGGGGTATTTTGGTAATTTTACCGCGCAAACTCCGAACTTCACGAATGCCATAATTGAGCATTCGAGAATAAAAAGAAGCGGGGAATGGGATGAAAATCTCTAAATGAAGGGTATCAGCACTAATGCGGTGCTCGACTAGTTGATGGGTCAGAGTAACCGACCGCTGTGGAACACGGTAAATAACTGATAAAATGAAAGTAGAATAATTTTGTATTATGATGGTTAGTGGCTAACAAGTAAAATCTTATTTGATTAGGTGACCCTACTCGCGGCGGTTTGAAGTTTTTAGGCTCGTCGGCTAAAAGCCAGCCAGGTAAGGATAGTATGGTTCTCTGTATGCTACGAATTTGCTCCTCGTGGCATACGCCTCATTGATGATGTGAAGTATGATGAACGTTTTCTGGTGAATATGAGGTATCGGTGGTTGTTGTTCTGGTACCTCTCGTGTCTTGAAATGTTGTTGTGGTTTTTGACTAGCTTGTTCCCTAGTCTACTCTGTGTGCGTTAATAATAATTCCAAGTTACCTTGTTGATCCCCGGCCACGTGTATGATCGGAATTTCTTGTTGAGTGGTTTGTTGATTGAGGACATAAGGTGGACCCTGTTCCCTTAGTCCGTCCAGTTGTTGTAATGTGTGTGCTTTGGCAATATCGTGGTTCGGGGTCGAACACTCTTCGTGAGTTCCTTTCTTGTGCTTGATGTCTCCTTTATTTTTCTGAGAGTGAGATGAACATCCCGGAGTACGGGAAATTATGTGAAAGGAAGGCCAGTGAAACGTAATCACCGGGAAAAAAAATGTAAGGCGCACGGTTCGAGTCAGTCGAGTCCAGTCAGTCCAGTTGGTGTCTACATTGAATTTGGCTTTACTATGACATTGTGATTTTAATGGCTTGTATTTTATTGATGTTTGATTTGGCAATTTGGTGTTCACGTGCATGGTAGTTGGTCAATCGGTTTCGTCAGTACAGTTCATTAAATATGGTGATAATGTTGTTCTGTTGGGCCTTAAAGCCGCTCAGTCTGACTAAAAGAAAAGAAAACATGTCGCTTGATTCATTGAATTGATGTTGTGTCATCGTTTGGAATTCTGGATTCTTGATATCGTTGAGATTGATTATCATTTTTTCCAAGGTTGTCACTTCGTTGTCTGTGTAGTTCCTCGTATTATCATTACTGGGCGATTTGCGCTCATTCCTTACTCGTAATGTTTCAGGCAGTCAGGGCAAAGTAGGGGAAACTTCGAAGAAAGGGAAAGAGAAAGCACTTGATCAGTGAATAGGAAAGTAAGACAAGGATATGTGTATTTTGGGGAATAGATATTTTGTGTAAATACTTCTGTTGTGCTCATGTTGAGCTTTACGATGAATTTTTTTTGTAAGGATGGCTTTTTGTGAAACCTTATGTATATTCAAGGATATTTTTAGAATTGCTTTGTATCGACAGGGTTTATAATGCAGTCATGACTGACAACCCGGCTCTGGTGACATCACTTGGGTTGGGGGTGTCACAGATAGAGTTAGGAAAGGAAAGACTTCAGGTAGGTGGAAGGAAGGTGAGAAGTACAGTAGCTGTAAAATATGGTGGTGATGTCCAGAAAAGGGGCGGGGGAGGGAGGGAGAGAGAGAGAGGTAGAAGGGAAAAACAAGTGGCGTCTAATTGTTTTTAAGGTGGTACTTTAGGGTTGAAAGGGTGAGTTTTAGGAATGGATGTAATTGCCGGAATAAATTTGAATCATTGATTAAAATTAACGGTCATGATTTTTTAAAAGAAATCCATGTCTCTTAATTTTGGCACGAATATATGATGTTGTGGTAAGTGAACACAAAAGGGAGACATTTTACGTTTGCTAAAATGTCTTGAAAAATACGATACTTTAATAAATTACATTTAAATTAGGGCTAATTACACTTATGTCCCTGAGGTTAGGGTATAACTACAGACAAGGACAATAGTTTGGACAAATTACACTTATGTCCGTTGACCAAACGAAATACGAAAATGGTTTTGACAAAAGACTTGATTGCCCTTAACTTTGATAGAAAATACCATTCATCTCTATCCCTCTACCAAACATGCCTTACGTATTTTCAGGACCTTCTCTACCACCGACGCGCTCATTGTAGGACCTGATGCCATTTTTTGCCAAAACTTTCACAGCTTCGAGACCGACTAATCTGATTCAGGTCTTCTTCGCCATTGAAATGCTTACCAAGCACGATAATCCTACCTCGACCACGCTAGGATTGAATTCATAACTCGCTAATCTCAATAACTTGACTAGCATATCCTTGTATTCCGCGAAACAAACCTTAGATTCTAAGTCGACTGAGATACGGTGGGCCCGTTGTGCGGCGGTGGGCCCGTTGTCATCGACGGGGAGGAAGAGGGGCGGGCAATAGGGTAGGGAGAGGGAGGGGCGGCGACGTGGGTAGCGGCTGATATAGGAATTGACCGAAATATGTGGCTCGTTGTGCGACCGTGGCTGTAGTGGCGCCGGTGAGGAGGGAGAGGGGGCGAGCTGGGGGAAGGGAGGGGGGTGGGCAGCGGGGTTGGGAGGAAGGGAGGGGGCGCTGGGGTGGTGGGAGAGATGAGCCGGCAGGGTGGGGACAGGGCGGCGCCGGCGGCGTGGGGACATGGATGGCTTAGATTGAAGAGTAACCCTAATTTCCAAATTAGAATTTTGAAACCCTAATTTGGAAATTAGGGTTTTGGAAACCCCAATCTCAAAATAGGGTTTTAAAATTGTATAAAGTCTTGATCAAAACCTTAAATTGAAAATTAAAAACCATAGAAAATTTGAAGAGAGATAAAATTAGAAATTAAAGTTTCAAAATTTTGGTTTTGAAACCCCTTGTTTGTGAAACCCTAATTCAAATTAGGGTCTTAAAACCCTAATTTCCAAACCTTAAGGATTTAAAATAAGGAAAAGTGAAAAAATAAGGGTTAAAAAATAGCCTAATTAAAAAATTAGGGTTAAAACTTTAATTGAAACCCTAATTTTGGGAATTAGGGTTGAAACCCTAATTTTGGGAATTAGGGTTGAAACCCTAATTTTGGGAATTAGGGTTGAAACCCTAATTTTGGGAATCAAGATTTGTAATCTTTATACAGTGTTATGTAGATATATGAAATAAGGGTAGTATTGGCATTTAAAAAATACGTATGAATGACATCAACCAAAAAATACAATTTTTTTACAGAACCCTGACAGATGGATACAGCTGATACATTTTCAAAGTTTTTGATCACAGTATGTTACATTTTAAAACTTAATGTCCTTAACTGTAATTATACCATAATCTCAGGAACATAGGTGTAATTAGCCTTTAAATTAAGAGTTCACAGCAAAGACACATAAAATTTTATGGAGAGAGTATAATAATGTGTAATGTGAAAATAAATTGGCACACAAATGTTTGGGTTACCTTTGGATTTATTAGGGGTTCGAAGTGAGTCTGTAAATTGGCTACTTATAAAATTGTGAGTGATTCACTCCTCCTCTTCGATTTATGCTTGTTGAAGTTCTATGTTTGTTTGGTTAATACATTTTCATAATAGTTAGGCTTAAGTTTTTTTTTTTTTTACTTTGTCAGGTGCCCACCATGTGCACAGCTTTTAGCTCCGCAACTGGGTATGAAATTCAATTTTGGTGAAGAAAGACGACAATATATATATAGTACAAGAGTACAAGACAACCCAAGCAATTTTTGGCATGCAGCCAAAATAGGGGAAGAGAGACCAGTACTCTGTTATCTACAAATTTTTAACTTGAAAACCACCCATTTTGCCAAAACCATAGCTCAAATTTCGGTGGCTCGGTGCTGTGTAACAGAGTCTCTGACAAGAAAAGAAGAAGAAGAATGCCGACCTTGAACCTGTTCACCAACATCCCAGTGGACGCAGTAGTGGCGTCCGACATCCTCAAGGACGCTACCAAAGCTGTTGCCAAGATCATTGGCAAGCCTGAGTCTGTTAGTTCTTCTCCCTTATCACCCCCAATCACAAAACATGCATAAGTACGCACACACCCACAAATAGTTACGCTCTTCTTGCTGTTTCAACTGCTTCTGCTGTGATGCCTGCCAGATGTTTGATGATATTCACCAGTGAAACTGGGGTATGATAATCTTTTCTAGGGTATTATTTTAAGACTTGTGAAAATATCCAACTCAAAACTAATCGCAAGCCCCTAAGGCTTATGCATTGCATTACTGTCATTAGTTACCTGAAGTGGGATTATATCTTAACACGCCCCACCCCTTTCACACGTGGCCAGACTTCTTTTTGAGTGGGCCAAACACATGGATGAATTATATTGGGTGGTGATGAATATAATATTCAATTGTATGCTAAGTAGAGCCGACCCGCTCTTGCAGTGGCGGAGCTAGAAATTGTGCATGAGGTGGGCACCTAATTGATTAAAAAATAAAAAACTAGTCCTAAACCTAAGTATCGTGGAAAACGTATTGAACCCAACAAATAGGTAACTCGAACGAGCATAGGTCGAAAAGGTACAAGAGAAATTACCTAGATTTTATAGATAGCCAATTCTGACATTCACTTCCAGCCCTTAGTAAATCTAAGCGTAATCCATATATTTTTATGACAATTTGATTCCACTGTAAATATAACATGTACTTTACTAGACTAGAATATACTCATTAAATTATGTGTCACACATGTCATCGAACACATGGTCGGCAAGTATGAAAGAACAAAGAAATTAAAGGAAAATATAGGTGGTACAAATTTGGGATGAAAGAGATGACTATAGAGACGAAGATTGGAGTTAGGTCGCTATAACAAACTGGATGATGATCCTATGTTGTACAACATACATGTTGTAAGAGTTTCAGTGGCAAAAGATTGTCACTAAACGAATTTTGTCGCTATTGTTAAACTTTTAGCGCAAAAGATTGCTAAATTACATTTTTTTATTACAGTAGAGGTGCTGTATCCTATTCTCAATAAAATATTGTATAAAGGGGACATTTATTTAGGATGCTTATTTAAGTGTCACTCTTTAATTTTGAGGTGTTTTATTTTCGTGCGCCTCTAATTTAAGTGCGGTTTTGTAAACGTATCGTATATTTAACGTGGCATTTTTCTTGTATAGCGTCATATGTTAGTGGTACTATTAAAACATATGCAGCTCTGTTTTTGTACTGTAGACTCTTAATATGATCAATGGCTGAAATTTGTTTCGGCCTTTAAATCCATCCATAAAAGCCGTCTCCTCTCTATCTCCCCTTCTATTGACATCACCATCTACCACCATATCCAATACCACCTTCAATTATTTCAGTACCGTAGCATCCCAGTAGATCATCATTCACATCACCCATCTACTACTGCTACCTTCTCTTCTTATTTCCCCCTTCCTTAACCTGTTTCCTCCCCAAAAGCTATTACCGCCTAACCTAAAAGTGAAGGTGAATGATGTTGATGCAATGGGAGGTGGAGGTGGTCAGTGAAGAGGATTTCATCTTCATCCATGTTGGCAGCAGAGGCACCATTGTTGGTGTACTGTAAATGACAGAGAACTCGAAGGTAGCAGGTGGGCACGTGCCCCCCTGTGCCCCCGGCTGCCTCCGCCTCTGCGCTCTGGTACCATATGAAAGCATCAAACTAAAAGCCAATTGACAATGAGAGGAGGAGCCCATTAAGCTTATAAATGGAATTATTATGATTAGTTACCCGGCATGTGATTACATTGTGTTATTGACTCCGTGCCTTGGCAATATGAAGTATTGGAGATTACCCTTTCTAGTGTTAGAGAATATTGTGGACTGCATATTGCATTATGGCAAGTTATGTAATTTCAGACTAATGATGTGATCATACTTGCTGTTTCCTACGAAGATCGTAAGGCAGGAAAGTGGTCTCTGGCTAGTGAGTATTCTGTGGAAACATGACAATAGGCAGCCAAGTAGTCTAGAGGCGTTACACAAGATGAGAATATAGCTCAACCAGCTTGCTAAAGCAGCATTTGTGAAGCTGGTAGTGACAGACACGCAGATAATAGAATTTGATCATGCCCAAGGGTAACAATACCGTATGAGCCCACACGCCTAGACCCTAAAGATAACAAAGCCCTTAACTGACGTGCTCGAAGAGCTATCGCATTTGCATGCCCTTTCCTCGCGGAGTTTTGGCCAAATATGATCACTTAGACAAGGGAGGCCTATTACGTTATCATAATGTTGTCAAGCCACCAAAAGTTGTAATTCTTTCTCTTAGCTGGAACAAGATAAAGAACGCTTGCTACTTATGGTTAGGGTCAAGTTGGATTCCTCGCTGCATCTTTGCTTCTTAATTATTTGGAGAATTAACTAACACTAGCTAAGTCTCCAGAAAGAATTGATGAGGATGTGATCAAGATCTGAATAAAGAAGGTTGACCAAAAAGTTAAGGCCCTAAAAGGAAAAGAACTACCACACCCCACGGCGCCCTGACTTGAACGGGATAAGCATGCAGAGTGCGTGCGTGCGTTTGTAGTATAATGCTTATTTGCATGGAACAGGGGCCGGGGGCGGGGGTGGAGGAGCGTGAGCACCCAGAAGAATCTGAGTTCGGAGCGGCTTTGCCAAATAAATAATATTTATGTTTTTATGAAGATGACAACATATATTATCAAGATTTTATGCACACAATATATATGCACATACACATATGCGTTGTGTATTATGTTTTCATTCTGCAGAAAATCCAATAATATGCACGACGTACTTGCACAATGCTTTAGCTTTTTGACTAATAGACAAATCATATAAGAGCTTGTCGTGGCCACCCCAAAGCCATGTATTGTTTGACAAAAGGACTATGAAAGACCTACTCCCACGTGCTCTCTGCCCCCATCAAAGTGGCCGGCCCTAGTAAATATCAGAAACAAGAACAGCTTGGCTTTCTCCTAGCACGACGCCTGGTTAGCTTTATCTTCCTCTTTATCTTTGGATCCCTGTGAACCTACATTAGCGAAGAATCTGTGGCTACTTACGTTCACAATCCCAACCCACCTGGGATCGCACTCCCAACAAGCTCCGAAGTTGGGAGCGGAAATTGGAAAATCTCAGGGAGATTTGTGGCCTACGTACGAGAATCCTGCAAGTAAGGTATAACGGGCCTTAGTTATACTAGTGAAGAAACAGTGGGATTGTAAATCAAACTCTGCTCTCTTCTCTCCATCGTAACAATGGGGCCTTATGCTCTACGTCACCTTCTTGCCTATGCAATATCTCTTTTTTCTTTTTCACCTTCTTGCCTAAAGTGCATCTAAATGTGTTAATGGTTATTTCGGTGATAAAAGTGGAGTGTAAGCTAATCATAGGACAACCTAAACAAATATTGCATGCAGCGTAAAGTTTCCACCTTGCTACAGTTTGTTGAGTGCCACTATACGTCCAATGAATGCTAAGGGATTGTTTCTGCTAGCTTCCTGAATACGAAAATCCTTCATGTTTTGAACAAAGAAAAAAATAAGCAACAGCGGACTGGAGATAAAAGTGCTTCTCTGACTAACTTCTGCTAGGATACCCCAGATATGTGTTTCTTTATGAATCTTGTACTTGGGTGATATCACCAAAGAACAAGTGCTTCATGAGAAACAAACGCTTTCAGACTCGTTTCTGCTAAAAGATAGATGGGTTTGCTACTTGGATATAATCACCATACAACCGAACTTTTTTAGGACCGACGTCTAGGACTTGATACGACTTGATTTTTTCCTCCAAAAGTAGTTTCCATTGTACAAGCTTCACAATTTTACAAGCTCAGGTGAAGCCTCTTACCTATCTGTTCCTCCTTGTGTGGCCGCTCATCCACCCAAGCATTCACAATATCAATGAAAATTAAGAGGCACATCAGTGTATGCAGTTTATTGTGCACAAATTTCATGCCTGAAAAGAGAAGGAAAAATCTCAATGGGGGAGGGAGTATCGAGACTTCCCCTTCAAGGTTGCCATATCAAGAGAACGCACTCTCAAAAATAAATAAGTTTTTATTCCACAAAAACAAAATGTACGAAAGGATTATTTTAATGGCTTGTTACATCCTCTCATTCAGAAACCCGGTTTACTATGTGACTTGCATCACCCGGTTTACTATGCGACTTGCATCACCCGGTTTACTACGTGACTTGCAACGGCTTTTATTGTTATAAATAAACTGTTTGTGCATGATTCATCTCTCCTAAAAGTTTTTAAAGAGGAAATCTTCTCAATAGTAGCACACATTAAGTAAAATGCAATGTGCACTATCTACCCATTACTGTGCAAGCACCGAGTAGATTAATCATGACCTGTCTTATTTTCTTCTTTATTCTCCAGTACGTGATGATTTTGCTAAACGGAAGAGTGCCAATTGCCTTTGCTGGTACTGAAGAGCCAGCTGCCTATGGAGAATTAATCTCCATCGGGGGCCTTGAACCCAGTGTTAATGGAAAATTGAGTTCAACTATTGCCGAGATTCTTCAAACAAAGCTTTCCATAGACAGTTCCCGGTTTTATATCAAATTTTATGATGTCCAAGTAAGTTATCTGGCTTTTATCATTTTCTGTACTCCTGGTCCGCTCTATGAGATCCAAGTAAGTTATTTGGCAACTTAAGCTAAGTTTCCAGCGTGATCTGGCCATCCATGCTGTCGATGTGGGTGGCCCTGTGGACGATGTGGATGGCCAGATCATGCTGGCAACATAGCTTCCGTTGTCAGAGCTGTCATCTATCAGTCCCAGATATGTGTGTGTGTGTGTGTAGGGGCCGTGGTGGACGACTAGAAATGGGTTGGGAAAAAGAAGCCCATCCCAACCTTGGACGGGGATGCACTCCCATATATACGTGTATATACATATACATATATGTATGCACACAAGCATTCATATACCTATATACATAGAGGTAGTGTAGATGCATTTATAATCTCGCAGGACATGTCCAAAATTTGTTTTTTGTCGCCGCATCGCTCTCTCCGGTAGTCTCCATCGGTTTCCTATTTCTTAGATCATTTCTCCAGTATGCTGGATTTGCTTAAACATGGACTGATGCCGTCTTAAAATCAGACAGAAAGTGAGTTTCATTATTGTGACACTGGGAAGCAAGGAACTTCCATTTAAGCTAGGAGGTTGGGGAGGGGGGGATAAGACTTGGTTCAATCTATCTTCGATGACCGTTGATGAGGAACCCTACACACGCCCTTCTATGGAATTTGTACTAACAAGACAGTGTGGTTGGCAAGAGATGGTTCCGTTGATGAAACAAAAACCAACTACCCCTTACATTCATGTACCTACAGACCAGGCAGTGTTCAATTTTGTGGGACACTGTCGGAGAGAGAAGGGAATGCGTCGAGGTAGCAAACAAGACAATTAGATTTTGGCCTTCTCTCCTTGAGATAAGCCCAGTGCATTGGACCTAAAGATAAGACAACAGAGTTGGCCCGTCTAGTGTTTTCACGCTTCACTTTCTTTTGTAAGTTGAGGCATTCTTCCTTTTTTAGATTTCTTCTGCTGCTTCATCTTCGTTCTTGTTATATTTGGATTTCCTATCCTCTTATGCTTTTCACAGCACTATTTTGTTGCTAAAAGTGCATTAGTGACAAGATAACATCATTTTAGCGGCAAAATGTGGTGTGTACAAGCATATGAGGCTGTGAAAATATGCATCTCTTCACTTTTTGAGGATGTAAAGAAGTTTGGTTTTTTGCTAACGTCAAGACTAAATGGTTGGTGTATTCCTAGGATGGGTGGTGGGGGTGGCTCTTAGATTTTATGAAAGGTGCTCTTGGCAGTACTCTTTACTATTATTAACTAGTTGGCTAGGGCCGTTTATATTGTGAAGAGTTTCGGCTTAAACATTGTAAGGGTCATAAAATTGGTGATTCATATAATAATGAGAGGATTTTCCTGAACTTTGAATTTATATTTCTTCTTTTGTTCAGGGTTTCCCAACTATGCATGTTCCAACCATTCCGTACAGCAATGGCTGTACTTACTAAATTTCTCTTTAGAACTTGTTTTTCTTTTCCTTCTCATTTACAATGACGTTCAGATTTGATCTGAGCTCTCTTTTACAAAACAAAAATCCATAAAAGAAAATACACAGACCATAATGGTTGTATGCAATTGGGTATAGTACTTCTACTTTGAATCTTACAGTACATTTCCTGTTTTGCTTTTGTATGGTCTTGGAGAAAAGGAAACTTGCATTTGGCTTACCCTTGGTTTACAGTTCTTTTTGCTATAGTTTGGAACTTTATATATTTCGTTAGTTAAAAAAAGTGGTAATTTACCCTTTTCGTTGATGGTCCAGCGGTCATTCTTTGGGTTCAATGGCTCAACATTCTGACCGGAAGCTTTAAAGTAGAAGAGATCAGGAAGATGATGCTGAGAGTTGAATTTCTGTGCTCGAGTGACATTTTCCGTATGATTCACTACAGATTGTGTCCGTAGTTCTATCGAGCCTTCCATAGAGAAGACAGAATTCCATGGATTTGACCGTATAAGATGTAAATTAACATCTAAGCATCGTGTCTTGTATAATAAGAGCCTCAATTCATATGGTGGCCCCATGAACCTGACCTGGTTGCGATTACGCACCTGAACAAGTCATCAACAGTCAGAACACGAGGACAGTTCACGTCCTCAGTGGTACACCCGAGATGGCTAAGTTAACTCGCCCTCATTTGAAACAGTGACAAGTACAGAAATGAAATCTCATTAGAAATGGATTTCTGAATGGTGACTGCTCAAATTTAATGCAGTCACACTTGTTTTTCTGTATGCTTTAGAAACTGGATCCCTGATGTAGCAAATATAACAGCAAAGGTGTTGCTGGGCGCCCAAGACCTGGAGTGACGGTCTAAAGTAGGCCGCTGAAAAATACCATCGACTCCGATGTATTAAGCTTTTATGACCGGACTGTCCTGAATTCTACCCACGCTCAATGGGTAGAGTTTCTGCTCCTCATTACATACATGGCATGAAACGTCATCATAGTTGCATTCAGGAACTTCACTTCCAACCAGTTGCTTGTACTTCCCCAGAAATTGATAATTTTTAGTCCTGCCTTTTTTATGTTTAACCGTAGCTCATGCAAGATTACTATATTGCCATCAAATGTATGTATTGTACGGTGTTCATCTGTCATTCCTAACGATTTGCTGTTATGGACATTAATCCGTCCTTTTTTATAATGAAGTGATTTTATTCCACGAATGTTGGAGTGCATCATCTCGGATGACAGGCGTTACAAAATCAGGCGCTTTTTCCATCCATACGCAAGAGTCATCAAGGGTTCTAGCGTATTGTGCTAGTCTATGGCCTACTTTATTTCCTGTGCGCTGTACAAGGTTGAATTCACATCTATGGAAGTTATCACGCATTATTTTAATTTCATCAATCACATTGCTCGTTGCTTATAAATTCTCACCTTCCTGCCTTAGTGCTGAAATTACATTTGTTGCATCGCCTTGATGATTGCATCCTAAAATCCACTTTCTAGTCCAAAGAGCACTGCTTCGAATGCTGCCGTTGCCTCTGCACATTCAGGTTTCAGTAAACCCATTATTTTCTTCGACAAACATGCATAAAAATTCGAACCACTACCTTAATACTGATTGCATGGTCCCCTTCAAAAACTATTGCATCAAAGTTAATTTTATAGCAATTCACCATAGGGGCCTGCCAAGAAACAGGAATTGTATTGCTGGGCTTTGAGGGCTTGATTTGTGCCTCTTTGTATTGCTTCAGCAAATTGATGGTGGAGGAGTACAATAACGTATCACGCTGCACTCCTACAGATAAACACTCATTTATGTTGTTCCAAAGGTTTCAGCAAAGCGTCACCAAAACCTCAAACTCCTCCGTATCCACTCTCTCCCTTACATCCTTCCACCACCAATAAACATCATCGCAAACAAAGGACTTTGTTGTATTGGTTAGACGAGCAAAGAGCCCACACTTGTCGGGCAAAACTGTAGTAGCGAAGAACATGATACAATGATTAACCTTCTAATCCACATACTGGAAACACATTGGTCACTTTCACCCTTTTGCGTATAAGTCTATTATCTATGGAAGGATATCCGAGCTAGCTCTCCAACAAAATATCTTTATCTTACTGGGTACATTTAGTGACTAGATAAACTCGTAGTATCCTCACTGCTGGTACCTTCCCCCTAATTATGCTCCTTGTTAAGCAAGCCTCTCTCCATGGCAAGGTGATACGCACTACTCATCAAATTCTAAAAATGCCAAACTAGTCTATCTTCTTTATGTAATCTGGCAAGTGGTATGTTTAGAATCAATTTGGCTTCATTCGGCCAGAAAATGCGATGGATGAGGTTTACCTTCCGTTTCTTGGTTTGGTGATCAATGAGCTCTGAGACATAGGTCGTGGGTGGGAGGATTGTTTGTGGTGATTGTACAACTGAGGTACGTAGCCATCCATCATTCTAGATTTTGATTTTTCTCTGGTACCACCGACTCTCAACCTCAGGCTTGCTACTATGACGTCCCTTGAGTCTAGGATATTCCTTCAAGTGTAGGAAGGTCAATTCTATAGGTGTGCATCGAATATGTCTCAATCTTGGAAATATTTCGAGTAGAGTATATGAAAGAGGAGTGTGTTTTGATTATTCACAAGTCTTGTGCCTTATAAGACGTGTTGAAGCTGCTCAACCGAAACACAATATTGAAGTATTTTTTTTTTGTTGGATAGAAAAAAGACTATCGTAAGGTTCTAATCCAACCGGCACGGAGTATTGTGCCTCGGGGACCTACAAGGCCGTCACATACATCTAAACCCTCGATTCCCAACACATATATCGGGGCCAAAGCGCACATGACCCGTGTGTAGAGCACATGCAGGGCGATGACGTAAGTTTGTCACCAGCAAGTACAGCGGGCAGGATTCGAACCCAAGTGAGGAACTTGAATTCCTTACCACTTTATTTTGAGTTCTGATAGGTTCAATGACATTGAACAGACCAACATGCACAGGAGCAGCGAGCTACACAAATAGAAAGACAAGAACATGTGCTTTTCGATATAACAAGTATTATGACAATCAAGGTAGCTTTAAGTATTTGACCTGCTCATTTGTTAGAGGAAGGGTCATCTTTGGCTTGTCTGATGCAATTAAGTTCTGAGTAATCACGCATAAACGTATAACTACACGGACGTACACACATTTAGAACGTTGGCACCTCTGATGGGGCTCCAGTTACGCGGCTTGAGCTTTGCCTTTGGATAAATAGTAATTGATTCTAGGCCATTAGTTGAAGTAATCTGCTGACCAGATATTAGGGAGACATGAAAAATCAACAACTACACATAAGTTTTTGCAATAACTCATGGTTAAACTATCCAACATAATATAGAGGAATAGCTTTTGTGTTGTAGTTTGCACATAGACATACACATATATACGGTGGTCCTAATAATATTTTTGTGTAGGTTGTAGATGGACTAATAATGTGATAAGTTGGATCAAAGGACTGAAAATGTCAAAAAACTGGGACATGTATTAAATTATTCCCAAAGGAGAGATTACTTCCATTGTTAAGTTTTCGATCTATTTAGTGCTCTCAATTAGGAGGTTTGATTTCGATAGCAGCCTTCGTATTTTTTGGCATGCAAGAAATTCAGTGTCTAATGCTATTCCAAATCTAACAAAACAATCCTCCGAGTTTCTTTCTGAAGGCATACAGCCCGTTTGGTGCCACCACCTATGCACGGCATCCCTGCCGCCCCATCAACCCACACCCCAATCGTTATCCCTTCATCGCCATATAGCCCGACCACCACACCATCCCTTCACAATTCTTCAACTTCAATATTCCACTCTCACGCACACCTGCTCACTGCATGCTAAACTGTGCCTCCATCACCTCGTCATTGATCTATTAACCACCATCGTTCCCCACCCAACCCACCTTATCACTACATGGCTTGTGGCGACCGGCGTGCATCACCGCATCTTTTAACGGCAGTTGCTCGCAATGTAACGGTGGATAACACCATAAAATCTCCCCCCATTCTCTATCTTGCCCACCCCATTCGCAACTACCACCACTGTTGCAGATGGTTGGTGGTGTTAGGATGATGAGGAAGTGGTGTTGTGGTGGTGATTGGTGGTTGGAGTTAAAGAGGAGAGAGAAAGAGAGATTAGGCCGGAATTGGGGTTTGAGACTTACGGGAATTAGGGTTTGAGAATTAGGAAATTAGGATTTCAAACCCAAATTTAGAAATTAGGGTCTTATAATTTTATACAGGATAAAGGTCATTTGGCATTTTAAATATACGTAACCATGACATCAGCAAAAGAATAATTTTTTAACGGGTCAATAACGGATAAACACAACTGATACCTTTTTAAACTCTTATCCTTAACTGTAATTTCACTCTAATCTCACGGACCAGACAGTTGAGATTAGGATAAAATTTACCCCAGACTTAACTAAGGGTCCGTTTGGAACCAATTCTTTTGGGATTTAGATTTCAGATTTGGAATTGGATTTGGAATTCACTTTTTTTTTTATTTGGAACGAAAGGAAATTCAAATCACAGAATTTACAATTTTGTGTTTGGAGAACAGAGAAAATGGAAATGTAATAATTTTTTAAACAATTATATCCTTGATTTACGATGAAAAACAAATTACGGTAAATGGTTTCAAGTGTGCTAGTGCCAGCACATGGTGGTGGTGGCGACGGCGGCACTGCACGGTGTAGCAACATCGACGGTGGTTGGGTGGTCAAGTGATGGTAATGATGGTAGTCGTGGTATTGAGGTGTAACAGTGTGTAACTGGAGGTCGTCAACTGACGCCAATAGTGATGCCGGTGACAGTAGTGGCGGCGGTGATGGCAGTAGTGGTGGCGGCGGAGGCGACAGTAGTGATGGCGACGGTTGTGGTGGCAGTAGTGGTGGTAACGGCGGTGATGGTGGTGGTGGTGGCAGTAGTGATAGTGGTGGGGGTGAAGGCAGTAGTGGCGGTGGTGGCAATAGTGGTGGTGGTGGTGGCTGTGGTGGTGGCGACGGTGGTGGTAGTGGCATTATTGGTGGCAGCGGCGGTGGCGGCGATAGTGGTGGTGGTGGTTGTGGTGGCAGTGGCGTTGGTGGTGGCAGTAGTGGTGGCGACGATGGTAGTTGTGGCAGTACTGGCGGTGGCGGTAGTGGTGGGGGATGCAGTGGCGGTGGTGGTGGCAGTAGTGGTGGCAGTAGGGGTGGCAATGGTGGTGGTGGTGGCAGTAGTGGCAGTACTGTTGGTGGCGTTGGCGGTGGGGTAGAGGTGAGGGATTCAATGGCGGTGGCGGTTGTGGTGGTGTTGGCGGTAGTGTTCGCATTGGTTGTGGCGGCAACGACAGTGGTAGTGGTGGCGGCGGTGGTAGTGTGGCGACGGTGGTGGTAGTGGCGGCGACGACGGTGGTGGTGGCGACAGTAGTGGTGGCGGTGGCAGTAGTGGTGCTGGTGGTGGTAGTAAAAGTGGTGTGGCGGTAGCGGCAATGAAGATGGTGGTGGTGGGTTCATTGTTGGAGAGATCCAGAAAAAAGGGTAAGATAGGTAAATAATTAATTTTAATTCAAGTAAATCGAAATCCCATGAAATTCGACCATTTTTCATCGGATTTCACACTATAGAAACAAATTCAAGTAATTTTGTTTGCTTCGATTTTATTTGTTGTTGTTTTAATCTATAGGCCTACACATATTACTTTAAGTTAGGCTGAAGTGTAGGATATGCTCTGCTTCAGTTTAATTGTAATTAGTTTACGGTCTATAGGTTAGTGGTTTAATTTCTTGTATACTCTGAGTCACGAAAATGTCGTGACCTTTTCAGCCGTTTGGCAAAACCTTGTAATCGCTTCAAAGCGCTTTAATTTCAATGCTATTCTCATGTTTATCAAAGAAAAAAAAAACAAATCCAGTCAAATCCCATGAAATCCAATTCCAATTCCTTTTTTTAATGTTCCAAACAACAAAATTTAAGGATTTGAAATGAAATCCCATCAATTCCATGGTTCCAAACACACTCTAAGGATCCGACAAAATAATTGTTGTAGCCATATCGACCAACTAAGGAGTAGTGCTCGTTAAAGACCGATCTTTATTGCATGATCGATATGTTGTTTGATGTCGAGGATGAAGACAAAGCTACAGTGTAAGATCCTTGCTTCTGCTTGTTTGCCAGATGTAACTCTAGCGTGTGTTTCATACATTGCCAGACCCCGTTGTCACTAAAAAGTAAGTCAAACCCGTATAATTTAGCCTTAGATGTTTGAATCTAGGTAGGAAATATTCCATGATTACCATTTGGATGGTTAGTTGTACACAGTGGTGGAGCCAGTATTTTACCCCAGGGGTGCTAAAAATATATTGAAATTAATAATTTTTTTTATAAGTAAAAATAGCACACATACAAACAAAAAAAACAGTGCATTTTTCGATAATACACAAAAAAATACGAAAAAACATCCAAAAAGTCTTATTAAATTTCATGAGAGTCACTGTAGAATTGATAGTTGGAGTTTGGACAGCATATCTGCAGACACTACTTTTTTCTATTTAATTTTTGAAGTCCTAAAAATAAGTTTTCATTCCATTGGGTCTTCGTAGCTGATTTATGGAATTATGGGTAGAAGTATGAATTTCTGAACATTTAAAGCAGACCAGACCCAAATTACTCTAAACTAGTAAACTGCTCAACATTTCTTCGTAAGAAATTTCAGGCTTCCAGTTTCAGCTATTCCATCTGCTCAACATTTAAAGCAAAGCAGACCAGACCCAAATTACTCCAAACTAGCAAATTGCAACAGGACATTGATATCTTCAAGTTGATAAACAAAATTAAAAAAAAAAATCGAATGAACACTTATCACTGAAAATGGGTGCCCTCAAAATTTGGAATACTTATGTTCAGTTTCGGAAATCAAGTAATCAACAGTTTCGGAACATACCTATTGTCGCCGACTCGCCGGTGGAGACTATGGAGTGAAGACCAAAGATATTGGCGCCGGTGGAGTGAAGATCAGACGTCAGTGACTGTATCATCGTCGTCCGCTGTCGGCGCGTAGATCTAGAACCAGACAGCCCATGGCTCATGTCGTGGGCTTGTGGCTGCCGTCGCCCGTCTGCGCTTTGCCGGAGTGAGGCGTTGTGGCCGTGACTGAGACAGTGAGATCGAATTGAAAGGAGGTCCGACTCTGACTTCCGAGGTCTTATCGTGAAAATTGCCAGGAGAGAGAGAGAGAGAGAGAGTCGTGAAAATGGAAAGAAAAGAAAGAGTGAAATTCTAAATAAACTATATATATATATATATATATATATATATATATTTTATTATTATTATTATTATTATTTTTCTTCCCCAAAATCTCACGGGGTACATTAGCCCCCCTGGTACAAGTGTGGCTCCGCCACTGGTACTTGTACAGCTTCATCATAACTTGCATATTACTATTAGGAATGAAATGTTACTCCGGTCCAACTGACATTGGCAACGACTGAAGAAGAAATTTTTCGTTGGGTTTATACCAACCGCACAAGCATAGATAACTCTTAACATTGTCGATAAAATTCCCCTTTTCCTTCCTCAGATACTGGCTTTTTCATCGGCCCATGCCTTTTCTTCAGTCTGGTTCTCTTTGTAGGCTTTGCTCAGCCAATCTACCACTGTACTGTTGGCTAAAGTTCCTTAAGTTGGCATAGCTTCCAGAATGTGCTGGCGAGTAGAAAATGGTGCAATCAAAATGGTAGCAAACTTTTCTGATAAAACAGAGGTGCCAAGAGTATCCGATGATCGTCGCAATATTATAGAAACTGTTGTAGGACAAGAAGTCACCATCACCTGGGTAACATATGTCAACCTTTCTTCCATGGAAATGAACCATGACATCCCACGTGGTCCTATAGAACAAACAACTTAGTTCACGGGCTCACCCCAACCTTCACGAGCCTCTCAATAATAGTCTATGCCACGACAGAAATGTCGCCTCCCTCACTCTACAAGAGAACTGAATTGTCTAACACCACCCATCCTTATAGTAGAAGAAATAGACTATACCCCACGCATCATAGAATTGGTGGTTCCTTTTCGGTACTGTATGTGTATATATACCTCGTTAATCAGAGCCAGAGAATGCAACACTGCCTCTCTCTCTCTTTGCTTCTCTATATCTAACACAAAATGAAACCCCAAATCCTTCTTCTCTTCATTTTCTTCATAACCCCGCCATCCAACAACCTTCTTGTCTCTTCAAATTCACCAGTTTCTGCACTGGAAAAGCCCAACAACGAAACGGTGTACAGGGTAACAAAGCAGTTATGCTGGGGCTGCATTGGGGAGTCATTCGAGTTCTTGCTCGGGCACAACTTGGTAAGGGCAGCTAAGTTGGAGATGCCACTTGTATGGGACTTCCAGCTAGAAAAATATGCAAAGTGGTGGGCAGGACAGAGGAAAGCAGATTGCAAGCTGATGCATTCGTTCCCGGAGTACGAGTTCAAGTTGGGAGAGAACATCTACTGGGGAAGCGGCTCGACGTGGAGACCGAGGGACGCCGTGAGGGCGTGGGCCGAGGAAGAGAAGTACTACACGTACGCCACCAATAGCTGCGAATCTGGGCAGCAATGTGGTCATTATACGCAGATTGTGTGGCGGAGTACGCGGCGGATTGGGTGTGCTCGGGTGGTTTGTGACAGCGGAGACGTGTTCATGACCTGTAACTACGACCCTGTTGGGAACTATGTTGGGGAGCGGCCTTACTGATATACTGGCAGGAGTGCATTTGCTTGCTCAGAATTGTGGACATGTATGGGGTGCCATAATGCGTAGATTATGCTGCTCAACCATGGTGAATGTCTGCGAGCATAAGGATAAACGTCTTCAAGGACTCATCCCACAGAACCAGAATTGTTAACAGAAGTTATGAATGAAATCTGGAATCTAGACAGTAAAATTGAAGCTCCCCGTATATTTTCCATCTCTTTCTGTGCCTATGAAAAATCGAAGCAGTACTACGGTTTGTGTAAGTGTTGTAGTATATTTGTTATACTATGTGAGTATGAAGACTGTATCATAAGGCCCGGACGGTCATGTAAACTTATTATAAACAGTAATAATATTTCTAGCTTTATAAACTCGAAAAAAAAAAAAAGTAGGCTGAATAATGGTGCGGAATCCATTATAGTTGTGGATATGAGTGTGCTTTGTCGTTGTTACTTGCTATGAAGTAAAATATAGCGCACGGAGTTTTATTGGTGAGACCCAACCCAGACTTTTTGTTGGGATGACATCCATAAATATGTTTGGCTCAGGCTTTAACTTATTTTTGCGATTGGGCCTCCCAATTTCAGTGAAATTGTTGTTTCTTTTTTGTTTTTCTTTTTTGGTAATATTTTTGAGGGCGCATGAAGGGGTGAATATTTCACTCAGGCTCAGGCTGAGGTCCTTGTTAATTAGAGAGGTGATCGATGATCTCACTTTGAAAATGAACTAAATCATTCCAAAGTATCATTGTTCATTTAAGGCAGGACGACATGAGTTGGATCAACCATGTCGCTCCGATATCGAATTTGTTTAATTTATTGGTTTACTTCTTTATGTCAAACAATCAAACACCGCAAAAACTAATATACCAAATTTGCTCCGATCAAAATAAAGCCCAGATCTGGAGGAGCAAGTCACCTATATATAGGTCCTCGAGCTAACAGAGATGAACTTTTTTCTCACTCGTTATAGACGTAGAATTTTGGAATTTAACATATAAGCGCAAAAGCCCATACGATGCATGGGATTATAGTTGTTGTAGAATTTATTTATACACATTCTAAGATAATTTTTTTTTAGTTGATTAAAAAAATAGTTTTTAACGAGGATTAAGTATGATACAAAATCGATCACCCAAAGTAAAATATTGCAAAAGATTGTTGTGTGACACAATACTTTTTATCCTTTTTGGATCAAAACGTTCAAGAATTTTGTTAAAAAACATAATCATGCGTGAAGACGGAATTAATAGAATGGATTAAAAATCAAAACTTATAGCTTTACGTATACACCCATAATTCAGAAGCTAGTAATAGAAGTCCAGGCTTGACCTCCCTGTAATTTTTTTGATGGCTTAAACGTTTATTTTCATTTTTGAGTAATATAAACATAAGAACATCTACATGTAACCCCTTCTGCAAATGAATTACACTGCTTAGAGAGAGAAACTCCTGCTTCTCTCTAAGAATCAATCGCCGACGTTAACAAAGTCTAGCATGCCGCCGAAGATGAGTTCCCTGCGGTCATCCCGTCTCAGAGGGGCACCACGGGATCCTTTTTCTAAGGATTTTGTGGGGAAGGAATGGGAACGAACCCATGAAGAACCGCAATCACAAGTGGAAAACCAAAAACAGGGGAACATGATCACTTCATTGGGATCACCGAAGTTTCATGATGTAGGGGATATCAGGCCTGAATGTGTAACGGAATCTAGTGGGGATTCAGATGAAGGAAATTGTTTGTGCCTGCCAACTGCACAATCAATGAACACGGTGAAGATTTTGAAGAGAGATAATCAACATGAACCTGATTGCCCGAAGAAGGTTGTTGGAACCTTTGAAAATGATCACAAGAAGATTGATCAATTAATAAAGCAAGTGGAGGCTTTGGAAAAGGAAAATTCTGATCTCAGAATGGAATTAAGCAAGAGAATTAATGTGGTTCAAAATCTGGAGCAAGAATGTCAAGAACCGACAGCCAAATTGTCTGGGGGAACTGCATTGAATTTGGGGGCGCGTGAAGAATTGTCAACCTACAGCGACGAGCCACGCGCAGCGCGTGAAATAGCTGGAGGCTGATGTGGATGGAAACCCTGATATGGCTGCTGACCTGGAAAAAATGAAGACAAATGGGATGTTACCGGAGAATAAATGGACAGGTAAGGCAGTTACAAATGGATTTGAAAGGAATAAAAAAGGGAGGGAATGAGAGGTTTGCCCTTCAATCACTCATATAATACCATACAACAAAAAGGGAACAGCAAGACACAAATGCAGAACTCATACACTACTATGGTCAGACCAAGTTGGGATTCGATACAAGAAAATAGTCTGGAATACATTGCTCCCCAAGAAATTAATGGTGAAAAATGAGTCAGATATGAACCGGAGGATGTACAAGATGAAAGGAATGAGTGGCATATGTGTTGGGAGCAAGATTGCTTGTGCAAGTCATGAAAGGCTTTTTGGAAAAGAAATGGAAACAATATGGTACGTTTTCTATAAGCTTTCTGAAAACAGGAATTTTTCTTATAAGATTTGATTCGAAGGAAGCATATAATCAAGTAATAGAGAAAGGACCTTGGTTCTTTGAAAACAAGCTTGTTATTGTTAAACCTTGGAATGCTAGTATGTCTGTTGAGAAAGAAGGTCTGGATGCAGTGCTTGTGTGGATAAAACTGCCTTATCTACCATTACAATTCTGGTCAAATAAGATGATTAGTAGAATTGCTAGTTCTATTGGTAAACCTTTGTATATGGATAACATGACATCAACAAAGGAAAGGGTGACATATGCAAGGGCGTGTGTTGAAATCAAAGTGGATGGAAATTTACCTGAAAGCATACCAATTAGAGGCCCTGATGAGCAAGTATTAATGCACAGAGTAGAGTATGAATGGCTGCCATTAAAATGTACCTACTGTAATATTTTTGGCCACCAAATGAGCAAGTGTTTCAAGAAACCAAAAGCTACATACAAATGGATAGAAAAGGAAAAAAGAGCATAAGTGGTGGATTCAGGGATGGTTAATACCAGAAACAAGGATATGCATGTACAAGTGAAGGACATGAGCAAATCCAATGCTCAGACTATGGAAAATTTTGAGTGGACTGTTGTTAGCACCAGAAAATCTGGGAAAGCTATAGCAAACAGAAGGAAGGAAATGCAGGTTAAAACAACAAACATCTTTAGCAGCCTAGAGAGCTATGATGCAAGTGAGGAAGGTGAAATAGAGCAAGAATTTGAAAGTAATGAGTAGGAAAAGATGCCTCAAATCGAGTATATGAAAAAAGGGGAAACAAGTGAAAAGGAAGTGAAAATTTTAAATGCTTAATATAGCTAGTTCGAATATTAGGGGCTTAAATGACCCCAAGAGGCAATATGAAGTAAAGAAAGAGCTCAAAAAATACAATATTGGAATTGTAGGTTTACTAGAAACAAGAGTGAGAATGGAAAATGTTGACAGGATCACACCGAGATGGAAGAAGGATTGGGCTTTTGTTCATAATGTAAACAACAGAGGTGTCTCAAGAATTTGGATGGGGTGGAACACTCAAAGGGCACAGGTAACTCTTCAAAGTGCATCAGCTCAACACATTACTGGTAGAGTGGTAGCTGCTGAACACAGTTTTTATTTGACATATGTCTATGGCAACAATAAATGAGAAAAAATGAGAAGGTTATGGCAACACATGACTCATGAAGCTCAGAGTATTGGGAAGGCCCCTTGGCTGATCATGGGAGATTTTAATGTAGTAAGGAATGAAGAAGAGAAACTAGGTGGAAATGGGATAAATCATATGGATACAAGGGAATTTAATCAATGTCTCTATGATGCTCAATTGGTAGAGTTACCTACTACTGGTCTATTTTACAATTGGTGTAATAAAAGGGAAGATACCATCATGTTCAGATTAGACAGAGCAGTGCAGAATGAAGAATGGTTAGATAAATATCCAAATACTCAGGTAGAAGCTTATGCTTTAGGAGTATCAGACCATGCTTTCTTACAAGTAAAAATAGGGCATGAGGAGTATAAAGGGAAAAAGCCTTTCAAGTTTTTCAATTTTTGGATGAACCATTGGTCTTTCAAAGGTTTATTGGAATCTGTTTGGAATGAAAGAATGGAAGGAACTGCTAGTTATCAACTAAGCACTAAATTGAGGAAGCTTAAACCTGTGTTAAGGAGACTCAATAAGGAACACTAAAACAATATATCTTTGAGAACAACACTCAAACTACAGGAGCTACAACAGATTCAAAACCAGATTTTGAGTGTTCAAGATTTGAATATGATTATGAAGGAAAAAGAGGTATATGCACAATATTATGAATTGGTACAGGCTGAGGAAGCATTTTATTATCAAAAGGCCAGAATAAGAGACTTAAAGCTGGGGGATGGAAATACTGCATACTTCCAGAAAAAGATGCAACTCAATAGATCAAGCAACAAAATTTTGGCTATCAATACTGTGGATGGAAGGCATGTCACTAGGGCTAAAGAGGGGCATCAAGTAGCTATAGATCATTTTGCAAACTTCCTTGGTACTCCTGTTCCCCATCACCACATTTCAAGAACCAGGCTAAACAGTTTCATTAAAAGGAAAGTGGATATACAAGATCATCTGGATTTATGCTCACCAATCCAAGAGAAGGAAGTTAAAGAGGCAATGTTTTCTTTCAAGAACAACAAAGCTCCTGGGCCAGATGGTTTTAGTGCTGAATTTTATCAACAAAATTGGGATATGGTAGGGAAAATAGTCAATGCTGCAGTTTTGGAGATGCTCAATAACAATGCAGGTATCAAGAATTTCAATAACACAGCTTTAACCTTGATTCCCAAAATCCCTTGCCCTAGTACCATGAAAGATTTTAGGCCTATAGCTTGCTGTAATGTAATCTATAAACGTGTTTCTAAAATCCTGAGTACTAGACTTAAGAAGGTGCTACCAAAGTTGATATCCCAAAGGCAGTCTGCTTTGTGACTAATAGGAGTATTGCTGATAACATATTATTGATGCAAGAACTAGTGAAAAATTATCACAAAAGTGGGGGTACTCCAAGGTTTGTGATGAAAGTGGATATTCAAAAGGCATATGATTTTGTGGGCTGGGTATTTTTGAAGACAATAATGGAATGTATGCAGTTTCCTTCCCAGTATGTAACATGGATCATGCAATGTGTTACCATAACAAAATTCTCTATTAATCTCAATGGATGAATGGAAGGCTACTTTGCTAGTGCTAAAGGTCTAAGACAAGGGACCCTATATCCCCCTATCTTTTTCTTTTAGTCATGGAAGTTTTCTCTGGGATGATGGATGAATACTCTACAATGGAGACTTTCCACTTTCATCCTAAATGCAAGGAACTAAAAATTACTCATATGTGTTTTGCTGATGACTTATTTTTTATTGCTCAAGCAAAAAGTGAAACTATGGAACTTATCAGAAAGGCATTAAAGGAATTTGAGGAGTTATCAGGCCTAGCACCTAATTTGGACAAGAGCTCTGTATTTTTTGCTGGTGTTAATCAGGGGGAGGCAGGACAGTTGATTGATATCATTGGAATACCTGCTGGGGATCTTCCTGTTACATACCTTGGGGTACCTCTTATCTGTACAAAGTTGCAGTATAAAGAGTGCAAAGTGTTGGTAGAGAAGGTGACAAAGAAAATTAATAGCTGGGCAACTAAATACATGTCTTATGCAGGAAGAATGCAACTGGCAATCACAGTGCTGCTCAGTATGCAAGTGTATTGGTGTAGTATTTTCATACTACCTAAGAAAATACTAAAGTAGATTGAAGCTAAAGTGAGAGCTTTTATATGGACATGAAAGGATAATGCAGGGCCTGGAGCAAAAGTTGGTTGGAAACAGGTATGTTTACCAAAAAAGGAAGGGGGATTGGGCATTAATAGGATGGATGAATGTAATAGAGCAGCAATGTGTAAATATCTATGGGATCTGGCCAGGAAAAAAGAATCTTTGTGGATCAAGTGGTGTCATATGTTTATAATAAAAGATAGACATATCTGGACATTTAAACCACCAACAGTGATGTCTTGGACATGGACAAAGTTAATGAAGCTCATAGACAAAGTGCAGCAATGGATCAAATATAAAGTAGGGGATGTCACTTTAATATGGTTATGGCTAGATAACTGGCTTCCAAATGGCATGGTCGTTTATAGATATGGACAAAGAATTGTCTTTGACTCTGGATTGCACATGAATCCAAAGGTCAAAGACATTATTCACAACAACACATGGAGACTCCCAGCTATAAGATCAAGAGCTTTGCAGGGCCTGAAATCAGAACTTGAGACTTTGCCTGTACCAAACTCTCAAACTCAAGATACTCTCATATGGTCTTTAGACAACTCTGGACAATTTTCAATCAAATCTGCTTGGGAAGGAATCAGAACAAGGAAAAATATAGCTCATTGGTGGAAATTATTGTGGTTTCCTGGACACATACCAAGATGCTCAATGATGCTATGGTTGTTGTGCAATGGAGGATTAAGAACAAAAGCAAAGTTAAAAAGCTGGAAGATATTGCAAGATGATAAATGTGTGCTATGTCCTACACAGGAAGAAACTGAAGATCATCTGTTCTGGAGATGTATATATGCTCAGGAGCTATGGGAGGTAGTCATGAATAAACTGCAGGTATCTCCACAAGTACAAACTTGGAATGAAATGCTACACTATGCATGCATCAAGTTCAGAGGGAAAAGTTTGAAAGCAAAACTATGTAAACTCCTTATTGCAGCTACATGCTATGGACTATGGCAGGAGAGGAATGCAAGAGTCTTTAAACAACAGGCTGTGTCAGTACATGGATGCCTGGGGGTGATTCAACAGTGGGTGAAATATAGGACATTTAGTTGGAAAAAGGCACCTGCAACTTCAGTTAATCAAATGTTGTGTGAAGCTTGGGGTATTGATAAACAACTATTGTTAGAAGGGAGATAGTGTCTTGATGGAATTGGCAACATGAAGAGAGCTTGGTAGAATCTGGTAGGTTGTATATTGTAAAATTGTACAAGAAGATAGTTAGTGAATTGTATAGATGGCAACAGAGAACAACTATGTACATATTTTGTTGAAATGGAATGAAATAACTCACTGGGACCTTTACCCAAAAAAAAGATAAACATAATAAAGTTGTCTTAGCATGTCGTCTACTCCTCAATCCCACTTTTAGTCGATCACCCATATGAAGTACTATTTCTTTTAAGTTAGAGATGTCAATGGGCCGGCCCAGCGGGCCTCCAACGAAACCGGGTCGGGGCCGGGCCTGAAAACTGGTATATTTGGGCCCAGTCCAAGCCCTGGCCCTAGGCCCCCTATTTAGGGCCGGGCCCGGGCCCAAAAAATAAAATAAAAATTTCTTTCCTATTCTTAACTCCTTGTTATTCACATTTATAAATTAAATGGTTGGAGACTTGGAGCAACATCACAAGCCTCAATTGGCAAAACATATAGACAAGGGGAACGGGAAGATATACTTAAACTCACTTTCATCATTAAATAAATGTTTCAGATTTTGCTACATGGCGCCAATAAAAGTTTATAGCAGCCAAACAAATTAACAAAATAGTTGGTTGAAAGAAAGAGTTTTATTTTAGTAAGATACACGTTAAAAAAACCGTATGAAGGGTACACATCTTTGTCAGTAGGGTGCACTAGGATTGCCATTAATCTGATTTGATCTCCAACATTTATGTCAGTTATCTAAGTGACAAAATTCTTTATACTCTGTGGTATAGAAACCATGGTGCCACCTTTCATAAGGGAAACATCTTGTATTGATGTAGAATAAGTTGCTACAAACCCTGTAAGACATTTGATTTCTAAAAATTTCACATTCTGAACGTGAAATTTTCAGAAATATTAATACGTATATAAACAATAATATTTCTAGCATTCAAATATTCAAATTGATAAAGTTAAATTGAAGATAAATGTGTTCATAGGCCCTCCTCCTTTTATCCGTGCTTGTGACCGGCTGCTTGTAAACAAACAGGCGAAGTTACCTATTTTATATATATATGAAAAAATATCTATCATAATAATAAAAAAACTTTATTTTGTGAAAATTTTTATTCTTAAAACTTGAAAAAAGGAAAATAAAAATAAATTACCTAATCAACCGGAAGTATTTCAACGTCCGAGTCACTGCTCTTCCTATCGTCAATCGGTCTATCTTGCTCGCGGTATTTCGCATCAAGATAATCCTTCTAACATACACATAGCTCGAGCGACTCGGGGTTAAGATGACTTCTCCTGTCATCCAAAACCCTCCCACTCGCTGAAAATGCCGACTCTGAAGCAACCGTGGAGGCTTGCACCGGCAGTACATCCCGTGCAATTTGGGATAAAGTTTTATACATGTTTTGATTTTGTTTCCAAAAAATTAACAAATTAAAATTAACTTGTTCTTCCACTGTTAAATCAGAATAATGATCAGTATTGGAATATACACCAATCTCATTAAAAGAGGAAAAAGAAGACGAACCTGCCGAATTAGAAGTACCTTCACCTGGTAGTTGTCTTGCTACTAGATGTTCAAAGCCCTTAAGATATGATGAATAGTGCCTCTCAGCAGTCGATGATGAAGCTCGGCTGCACACATCAGTAAAATTGCGATAGAAGTTGAACAGTTCCTCAAATGTATTGCTCACTTTCGTTGTGAGTTTGGTTGTGTCCTCTACTGAGTAGCACATTAATTTTGATATCTCGTTTATCGAGACGTTCACGCCATGCAACTTTAACCTAGGATCTAAACAAGTAGCCACAGCAAAAATAACAGGCAGTTCACTCCAATATTTATTAAACTTTTTATCCATCACTTTTACTATTTCCCTAAAGGGTCCTATATATCTCCATTTTGTTAATATTGTAGCCATCTTGAGAATTTCTATTACAGCGAGAGGAGATGTGGGATAGTACGTACCAGACAATAAATTGGTAGACGTGTAAAATACCTCCAAAAATTTAGTTAGGTGTGTAGCCATCTGCGATTCCAGGTGAGTTGGCAAGCCGGCTGGAGACAAGGTTATTAGAAAATGCGTATATACTTCTTTGTATGCCAGAATATGTAAAAGTATATGATATGTAGAGTTCCACCTATGGACCATATCTGTAACTGGTCTCCTGCGAGGCATATTATACTGATTACACAACGTTTTAAATTGTTGTGTTCTCGGAGCCGAACTAGTAACATACGCTGTCATACCCCTCATTTTGACAAGAATATCTCCTGTAGCAGCTAAACCATCTTGAACAATTAAATTAATTACATGACAAACACAACGAATATGAAATAATTTACCAGAAATTACAGGGTTGAGTCTCTCCTTTAAAGCAGCAACAGCAGCTGTATTGTTAGTAGCATTATCAAAACTAATACTCATAATCTTATTCTTTAATTTAAACGTGGTACATGCATTAATTATAATAGTAACAACGTTAATTTCATCATGTGGAAAAGGAAAGAGTTCGAAAGCGATGATCCTCTTGTTCATAATCCAATCTGCATCAATCCAATGGGCCGTCACACAACTATAACTAACAAAAGTAAACGGAGATTGCCAAATATCAGAAGTAAGGCTAACTTTACCGTCAAAATAATCGATCAGGCGTGCTTTAGCAGCCTTATACTGCCGGAGTGCATTGGATCTAGTTGTGTTTCTATGAACCTTTTTGTACAAAGGTTGCACATAGGTGTTCATATATCTAGAGTGCTTAGCACTATCGGCAAAACTAAAGGCTTGTTCATCGTGAATAACAAATTCAGCGAGACCGTCTCTTTGCTCTCGCTGATTATAAACAAACAACTTACCGTCAAAAGATAACTGTGTTTGGGTAGGTTCGACGTGGCCGCTTAGAGGTGCACACTGAGGGTAATGCCTGTTAAGATGTCCATTACCACAACCAGTAGCAAATAATTTAGCACAATACTTACATCGAGCTTTTCGGGCGCCGCCTTCCACCGTAATTTGATCAAAATGATTCCAACACTCGTTTTTTTTTCACCTTTTGGACTTCTTGCTGATTACCGAAAGTATTACTCGGCCCTTCTCCATCGTGACCGCTCATCAGGTTAACATCATGCCACGGAGTAGTAGCTTCGCCAACCGAGCTGCGTCCTTGACTAAAATGCGGGCTATCTTGTGAAGGCGTGTAATCAATATCTGGAATATTTTGATTGAACTCCCAATTGGCTTGGGTATCTATCATACAGCCCGTACTCATTCGTCCAGGAACGAATGGTTGTGGTGGTGCTTGGATTGGTGTTCGTGATGGACGTGGTTATGGTGTTTGTGCTGGTGGTGGTGTTTTTCGTGATGATGATGCACACCTGAATTTCTTCAGTATTCCAGACATATTTGACGCTAAACTTTTTTACTAGATTGAAAAAATAAAACTAGAGCAGTAATAAGTAATTAGAAATAACAATTAAAAAGAATTGAAGAGTAACTAGGGAATAAGAGTAATTAGTAATTCAAAATTGGCCGGAGTTAGTAATTAAAAATAACTTTGTAATAGTAATTAATAAATAAGAATTCACTAATTACTATTTAGTAAACAAAATAATGAGAGAGTAACAAATGAATAAGAGGAATAGTTAGTAATTAGAATTTAACACGAGCAATAATTAATAAACAGGAGTAGTAATTAGCAAAAGTACTAATTAATAAATAAGAGTAGTAATTGGAGAGGAAAATAGTAGCAAAGCTTGTAGAAATGTAGAATGTTTAGATAAGAGAGAGTAAGAAGATTGGTGTGAAAAATTAGAAAGGAATGGTGTGAATTTATAGATTTTTCAAAGTTCAAAAAAGACCAAAATACCCCTAACAACTAGCCGTTTATAGTTGTTGGGAAGGTAAAAGTGTAAAAAACCTTAAAAGATTTAAAAAAGTTAACTTGGACCAAAATACCCCCCCCAAACTAGCCGTTATATAGTTGTTGGGGGGGGGGGGAATTTGAAAAAAGTAGGCCAGCCCAGAATTTGGGCCAATTTAAGGCCAGATCAGGGCCAAAATCGGGCCAAATTCCGGGCAAAATTTGGGCCAATTTCGGCCTTTTTCAGGATCGGGCTTTTGTTTGGGCTTTTTTTTAGGGCCGAGCCATTTTTTCTAAAACCTTGGCCTGGTCCAAGCCCAGGTCCAAGGCCCTAAAAATTCGGGCCTACACTATTCATAACAGGGCCGGGCCACGGGCTTTTTTCGGGCATGGTCGGGCTGGGCCGTGGGCCGCCCGGCCTGTTTGACGTCTCTACTTTTAACTTAGCAATACAACTTCTCAAATTGGTTAGCAAAAGTGTTGAGAAAGTAAACTTGGTTTTGAATTGTTGAATAAGTCAACAATCGTAGGCTACTCGTTCTTAGCTCAGATTCTTCATGGAGAAGAATAAGCCACCGCCTATAAGCTGTTTCTTAGCTGTTTTGGACAGCTTGGCCACCGCCTCTCCACTTCTCTTATATAAAGGGACATATTCCCAATTGTTTGTAATGAGAGAGAATTTGAAACGTGTATGAGAGTTTAAACAAAAAAACAGCTCCTACGAGCTGCGTGAGTTAGATATTGTACTTTGTGTGTTAACAAATATATATTGAGTGTTTGAATTTTGGGTTATTAAAACCTGTTTGTTTTTGGGCAATTTATTTTTGATTGCCAACAATTGGTACCAAGAGCCAGATTCTACAAGATGGCGTCAAGTTCAACAACTGGAGTTCAACAAATTCAATAGGTGCAATCAACAATCTTCAAGTTTGATGGAAAAAATAATTTTGCAATGCGAAAACATTTGATGAATTTATGTTTGAGAAGCGGTGGCTATGGAGAAATTTTGGAGAAAGGCTTTGTTGAAAAAGACAAGCTGTCAGACGAAGAAAAACAACAACAGGTACGTGACCGTTCCGTTAATGAAAAGGCCTTATTTTTTATATGTCAGTCAGTTGAACTGTCAGTTCTTGAAAAAATATTACATGCTAAAACCGCAAAAGATACTTGAAATATTCTATTGAAAACATATGAAGGTGCAAATCCAGTTAAATGAACAAGACTGCAGGGTTTTAAAAGACAGTTCGAACTAATGGAGCAATGCAAAGAAGAAAATATTCGTGATTATTTTTCACGAATAGAAAAACTAGTCAACGAGATGAAAAATAATGGTGATGAAATAACAGAGAAAGATGTTTTAGAGAAAATTATGCGTACGCTGTCAAGTCGGTTTGATTATGTAGTGACAGCTATTGAAGAATCTAAAGACCTTACCACTATCTCAATGATTTACAAGCTTCACTGGAGTCACGTGAGATGTGGATGAATGAAAGGTCACAAAGCTCAATGGAACAAGCATTGAGGAATGAGAAGGAGAATATTAAAAATCGAACAGAGTAAAATCAAAAAGGCTTGAATTTCAGAGGCAGATGAGGAGGCAGGAATTTCAGAAGCGCTACCAGACAAGGAGAATGAGGTAATGAATCTTCTCTGGATAAAGCAAATATTCAGTGTTATAAATGCAAAAAACATAGTCACTATCAATTTGAATGCAAGTCGCGTATCCAATGTCACAACTACAAAAAAAAATAAAAAAATTGGCCATTATATTAGAGAGTGTCGTGCTAGAATATTAGAAAACAAATAGAATCATGCTGGAGTAACAGATAATGATAATCCAGAAACCTTATTGCTGGCTAGTCATGAGACTAGTTCTAATAATGGTCAGTGGTTGTTAGACTCGGGTTGCAGTAATCACTTGAGTGGAAACAAGGAAGTTTTTTTTGATCTAGATGAATCCTTTTACTCTTCAGTGATACTTGGTGATAACTACAAAATTCCAATTTTAAGGAAATAGAGGATTACTATTAAAGTAAAGGATGGGTCTTCAAACAATATTCTAGAAGTGTACTATGCTCCTAGTATTTGTCAAAATCTATTGAGGGTGGGCAGCTAGCCAAAAAGAGCTATGATTTTTGTTTTAAAAAGCACAGATGCACTCTCAGTGATACAAAGAAGGGCACAATATTGAAGACAAAGATGTCAACCAACCGTTTATTCCAGACGAATATTAATTATGGTAATTTTTCTTACTGTAACTCTATGATTATTGATAAAAATTTGCTATGGCATATGCGTCTTGGGCATTTGAAATTTGGAAGCATCAAGTTCCTTCAAAACAAGGAATGGGTTTTAGGTTTGCCAACTATTCAAGTTCCTGATCAAGTTTGTAGCCATGTGTTATGGGAAAGAAGCATAGAGATCAATTTCCTACAAGGCATGCATAGAGAACCAAAAGTCCACTTGAGCTTATGCATTGAGACTTATGCTATGTAGAAGTTCCATCTAATGAAGGTAACAAATACTTTATTACTTTCATTGATGATTTCAGCAGGAAGGCATGGGTTTATTTCTTAAAGCAAAAATCTAATACATGTGAAGTACTCAAGAATTTTGTGGCATGTGTTGAAAATCAAAGCGAATATTCTCTCAAAACTTTGAGAATTGATAGGGGAATTGAATATATAGTTTGTAATGATTACTTGAGAAAGCGTGGAACTAATAATCAGTTGATGGCGATGTATACTCCTCAGCAAAATGGAATGGCAGAAAGGAAAAATAGAAGCAAGATGCATCGTAAGAAATTACCTAGAAGTTTTTGGGCAGAGGCTGTGGCTTGTGCGGTTTATATTTTGAACAAGTGCCATGTTATAAGTATTCATGATAAAACTCCACTAGAAGCATATAGTGGACAAAAGCCTAATTTTAGTCATCTGCGGATGTTTGGGTGTATTGCCTATTCACATGTACCTGACAAGCTGAGAAAGAAGCTTGATGGCAATGTAAAAAAATGCATCTTTATTGGTTACAGTTTAGAATCAAAGGTTACAAGGCATATAACCTAAAGACCAAAAGGTGACTATCAGTCGGGATGTTACTTTTGACGAAGATGGAGTATGGGATTGGTCAGAAGAAGAAAAGAGATCGTTGCCAGTACCGATATTCATAAATAATGAAGTAGAAACAGGTAATCAAATGGGTGAGCCGTCTTCTCCTACAGTACCCAAAGAGTCGTCTCCAGTTATTCCCGAAGAGTCATCTCCACCTGTATCGCCTTTACTTAGACGCTCGCAACGTGATCGTCATCTGCCTGCTTATTTACAAGATTATGAAGTTGGTGATGATCATGATCCAGATGATGATAATGAGGAAGATGTTGCCCATTATGTTTTGTTTGCAGATTGTGATCCAGTAACGTTCGAAGAAGCAGCTAATGATGATCGTTGGATTAAAGCAATGAATGAAGAAATTCATACCATTGAGAAGAACAATACATGGGAGTTAATAACTCTACCAAAAGGAAAGAAGCCAATTGGAGTCAAATGGGTGTACAAAACAAAGTACAAGCCCAATGGTGAAGTGAAACGCTATAAAGCGAGGTTAGTGGCAAAAGGATACAAGCAAAAGTCAGGTATTGATTACTTTGAAGTATTTGCTCCTGTTGTTAGATTGGATACGATTTGTATAATCATTTCTTTAGCTGCTAAAAATCACCGGAAAATATATCAAATGGATGTCAAGTCTGCATTCCTAAATGATATACTTGAAAAAGAAGTTTATGTTGAGCAACCACCAAGTTATCAAAAGAAAGAAGAAGAAGATAAAGTTTATTTGTTAAAAAGGGCGTTATATGGTCTAAAACAAGCACCGAGGGCGTGGTATACTCGTATTGACAATTATTTTCTTGATCATGGTTTTCATAAATGTCCATATGAACACATAAGTGTCGATATGAACATATTGTTCCCACCCTATCCTGGCTACACCTATAGGCCCACTGGGGGTCCCAATTCTCATGACACGTCGGCATATTCAACGGTCAACTTTTTTACGCTCACAAGCCAGTCAAAGCGACGCATGCTCAAGTCACGTGCATTTTCCCTTTGTGAAGCAGCCTTGGCGTGCCTTTCCCCTTAAGGGGGTCGGCCACCTTAAGGGGTCGGCCACCCTAGGGGGTCGGCCAACTACCTTGACGACCGACTACCGTCGTTCGCGATCGCACGTCGCAGTCGCGACTCTCGTCACCCGCGCGCCATCTCCACGACCCTCATCGCCAGCGCGCCATCTCCACGACCCTCGTCACCAGCGCGTTATCTCTGCGACCTTCGTCGCCGCGCGTTATCTCTGCGACCGTCGTCGCCGCGCTCCATCTCCGCGACCCTCGTCGCCCATGTCCGCGCGACGGCTCCGCGACTCTCTTCGCCCGTACACCATCTCTGCGACCTTCGTCACCATCTCCGCGACCTTCATCGCCCATCTCCGCGACCTTCGTCGCCCGCGTCCGCGCGACAGCTCTGCGACTCTCGTCTCCCGCGCGCCCTCTCCGTGACCTTCGTCGCCTGTGTCCGCGCGCCAGCTTCGCGACACTCGTCGCTGCTCTCATGCAACATTCTCATGCTACGTGCCCCGGCACCAAGTATCATCCTGCGACACTCGTCGTCGCCCTCATGCACCACAATCATGTTACATGCCCCTCGGGCACCACAATCATGTTACATGCCCCTCAGGCACCATACTCATTTACCACACCATGCGCACCTTGCCTTGGTCGTGGAACATGCTTCAGCCCACTCCCCGGAGTGCGCAACACCTATGGGGATAGACGACTCCTCCGAGACACTATCTCCGCCAGGGAGCTTTTCAACTCCTCTTCCACCAGGTAGACGGCTCTTCCGGGATGCTAACTCGGCTAGTCGAGTAGACGGCTCCTCAGGGATACTACCTTGACGCGCTCCGAGTGCTCCGGTACAAGGACTCATTGCGGCGGGATGATCTCACAACCCTAAAGCCCTTGCCGGCACAGTCAAATGGGTGCTCCGGCCCTTGCCCGCACAATCAACCGACAGGCTCCGGCCCTCGTGGCAGGATGGGCTCACAACCCTAAGGCCCTCGCTGGCACAATCAACCGGGGGCTCCGGCCCTCACCCGCACAATCAACCGACGGGCTCTGGCCCTCGCGGTGGGATGGGCTCGCAAACCCTAAAGCCCTTGCCGGCCTAATCAACCGGGGGCTCTGGCCCTCTCCAGCACAATCAACCGACGGGCTCCGGCCCTCGCAGCAAGATGGCACGCAAACCCTAAAGCCCTCGCCGGCACAATCAACCGGGGGCTCTGGCCCTCGCCAGCACAATCAACCGACGGGCTCCAGCCCTCGCGGCGGGATGGGCTCGCAAACCTAAAGCCCTCACCGGCACAATCAATGGGGGCTTCGCTCGTAGTGCTCTGCCATGAGGACCCCTCGCCACGGACTCTGAGTACTGAGCTGCGAGCATGTCCGCTCATGTTACCATTGATCGTCAACACCGCCAGGGCAATGACCCCTGGGTCACTCCGGGACTGGAGCAGGTCCTAGCTTGCCTGACAGTTGGCTACAGGGGCAACCCTCGCCGCTGTCAGGATCTCTGCGCATCTCTTGACGCATCTCGTGGGATTCAGTAAGGGCTTGGACTGGAGATTGGGGCAACGAGCTACTCTGACCATGCCACCGCAGCATGGTCAGTCTCTTCAGACATGCATAAGGATGCTGCAAGGGCAGGTCAGCACGAACTCGGGGACCGGTAGTCCAACGGAGAATCGATACCTTGTGCCCCCATGGTGATGTGTCACTCCCAGGGGACAACACGTGTCGGCTTATGACACATGCAGACTTTTCCCTATAAATAGTGGACTTTGGAGCTTATTCAAGGACTTCTCTCTCATTTGGACATTTTCACTCTCTCTCTCTAAAACCTATTCTCTCTGGAATTCTAGTGAGAGAAACACATTTGGACTCCTAACATCGACTCTTGATGCTGCACCCTTCACTCGGACTGTCGACCGCCAGCCCCGTTCGTCGTCACCCTGTCTGCGCGGCACTGCCAGCCCTCGTAACCTGTCCGGGGAGCCTTGCTCTCAGCCCTTACACCATCCTTGCTGTCTCCCACTTTGTCTACCTGGAGGCTGACTCAGACTGTATCCTTTGTGGCACTTTTACGTGGCATCGAACCATCTTTCCTTGTCAACACATACTTTGTATGTGAAAACCAACAAGGATGGAGACACTGCTATTGTTTGCCTTTATGTGGATGATTTAATCTTCACCGGCAACATTCGAAGTTTTTGTCAGAATTCAGGGAGGATATGATTGCTCAATTTGAGATGACAGATATATGATTAATGCCTTACTTTCTTCGCATAGAGGTGAAGCAGACAAACAAAGACATTTATTTCACAAAAGAAATATGCAGGAGATATCTTGAAATTTTTTAAAATGGAAGCTTGCAATCCAATTCTAATACTAGTTGAGGAAAGGTTAAAGCTCGTGAAAGATGGAAGTGGTGATTTGGTTAATGCAACAAAGTTTAGGAAACTTGTTGGAAGCTTAAGGTACTTAACAACAACTTGACTTGACATTGTCTATGAAGTTGGGATTGTAAGCAGATTTATGAATTCACCACAACAGTCTCATTGGCAAGCTGCAAAGCGAATTTTGCGATACATTAAAGGTACACATGATGATGCCATATTTTCCTCTAGTGCTGATAACATAGAGCTAGTTGGATATGTTATGAAATTGTTGTTCTTTTCTTTCTCTACGCTTTCATTAGTTAAGAAACTATATCCAGAAATGTTTACAAGAACAATTTCATTATTCCGTTCTGCTACAACCAAATTTAGTATAATATGGCTTATTGTTAAGGTAATATTCTATTTACTGATTCATTATTTTGTTGGTTAGGTTGTTTAGTATGTAACGTCATATAATTAGTAACATACAATAGTTAATGTAAGAGTTGCAGTTCTAATTAAGACCGGCAGGAACTCAGGCCAAAATTTATAGTTCCAGAAAAAAAAAAACCAACACTTTTCACAAATTCTAATAGTATTTGCTTTGCTGTGTGTTCTTTCATTTTTCATTGGATCCTTAAATTTAGTTGGTATAAGGAATTCTCCATTCCAATGTTCATTGAATTTTAATAAATAGAAGCAATTGCTTGGATGGAAAACATTGTTATGTAGACGGATTTTAGTTTGAGGGAACCTAAAGTAAGTAGCATACTAAATGTAGATAAAGTGTGGAGGGGCTGATGCAGCACTTGTTGTGTTGATGTCGTACGGCTATGTGGGTATGTGTGCGTGTGGTTGTGGCTATTGTGAGAGATAGCTTCTTTGTGAACAGCATCTGCACCCCAATCTTATTACCTTCCAAATCATAGATACTTAGAACCTTGCTTCTAGCTCTGCTGGAAAGAACCTTTTGGAAGAAATAAGATGTAGGTCCCCAACTGAATACCCTTGGTTCTAAATTTTTGAAAATAGAATTCTTCTTCTGCTAGCTTAAAGACACCAACTTTACATGAGCGTGCCTTTTGAATGCCCCAAATTGGTCATTGGAGGTGTCTAGCAGATGTGCTTTCTTAATAAGACCCAATTCTTCTCGATCTTCATAGATTCTCCTTGGGAGCTGCAAAAATTTAGTATTCAACTTCCTTAAGACTGGTTTGATTCGCTTCACTTTCAGACATACTTGAAGCATGGCACTGCGATGAACAAGGTTGGTTCCCAGGTTCAGCAAGCTCTTGTTTGAAGGAATGAAGTTTCATCCTGAAATTAGAATTCAAAGGGTCTCTTTGAAAAGGTGATCCCATAAAAATGTTCACTAAGAAGGTTGTGGTCGGAGATTCATGGATGAATAGCTTCAGCTTCGGTAGCATCAAATATTTGAGTCCAAGCAAATTTGTGGAAAACTATCAATCTTGCTAAGAATGTTGTGACCATCTTCCTGTTGGTTATACCAAGTATTTTCTTAGGCAGCTCCTGAACATTTGTAGCGAATAAAGCTTGATGCCTAATGTCTATTGAGGCATTAGGTATCCTACATAACACGAAGGATGCCTGACATATTAAAGTCACCAAAGAGCAGCCAAGATTTGTGTTGAACTCTGGAAGCAATGGCCATTAGATCTTGCCAACGCTCAGCACAATCAGCATCCAGCACAAAAATCGCTTTATATGGTCATCAGCACCTGGCTTATGTATATAATCATGCAAGACTTCATGCTTTTGGAGTGAAGGCGAAGGCTAAACTCTTTTAAAGGTGTATTTGTTCGGAGTTATTACATCAGTACTGCATTCTCAAAGGAGTCACTTGAAGAATGGGAAAATGCTTACGCCTGTGTCATGCATAACCTTCTTGATAGTTTGTAGCAAGCAACAACTATTCATCCATGCCGAACAACTAGCTTCTACATTTCCAAAAGACAGACATGGTTTACTGAAAGTAGGAGGTTAGCAGGTTTCCTTAAGTTGCAGATGCTTTATACCCACCCTTTCCGGATGGGCAATTTGGTCTGGTTTGGTCCATGGAGAGCGGAGAGTATATGCCTGAACAAATGAAGGTTCTTTCTCTTGCTTTGAGACCCTACATATCAAGGTAGCTCCTGAACCTTACCAGGTGAGTATATGCCATTGATAAAGCCTTCGAGTATAGTTACCCAAGCATCTCGAACCTTACCGGTATGTTCCCACACAAGGTAACTCTTCTAGGTAGTTGTCTTGGTAGTGAGTGTTTGGCAACAATTGGTGGTAGCTGTGGTGGTGGTGGTGAGTGATTAATGGCTATGGCTGTGGGAGGTGGGTGCATACCAATTTACAGCTTTGTTGTAAAACGACTCTTACGTCTTACTTTTAAATGTTCATCTATCAATGCATTTGGTACAAACACAATAATGCAACCAAAAACTTGTATAAATGTTTACCTTAGTGCATGGCTATTTTTCCTATGATTGTGTCTCTTCTTTTGTGTAACTAATGATTACGCATGATCTAATTGTTCAGATTTCTCTGAGAAAGTGAATAAGAATTTCGTCACTTTGAAAAATTTGCAAAATAGGATGCAAGAATTAAAGGGGGTACGTCGAGTCTTTACCTTTCTTAATGCATTTTGTTTGTTGACTAGTTTTTTGGTTTATTCGACTTATGTTATACCGATTAAATTTATAACCTTATTTCTTTGACTTTTTTAATTTCTAGGTTGATATGACGGGAAGACATCAATGTTTTTGTTGGACTTAAAAGAACTGATATGTACTATGATGACATTTTGGATGAAATGTATATATCTTTAGGTTGGTTGTTCAATGAAATTATATTTGTATGTTTTTGAAACTGAGAATTTCTGGATGGTTATGTAATTATGATTTGAATGTTGGATATGATATGATTGATAAATGACATTAGCTTGTTTCTAATGATGAGTTTATAATTAAACTTGATAGATCAAATTAGTTGTGCATTATTCGTGTTGGATTGGAGCAGGATTACATAGAATATATGTCACTTTTACGTCATTTGTGGGGAAGTGTAGCTATTATCAGTGTTAGGCCAATGTACTTTTAACAGATTTCACAATATGGCAGGCAAAAAATTAGTAACAATTGCTTAAAAGTGCCGTAAATAAGAACGAACGACGTTTCTAAGATAATGTCACTAAACAAAACTGGCAGTTGATAGAAGTGTCACTAAATTAACGACATTTCAAAGATTGTGTCGCCCAAATAAACACGGGCACTTTGAAGGAATTGTTGCTAGATAATGCCGCTTAAGAAAACTCGCACTTGAAGGAAGTGTCGCTAATTTAACAATGTTTAAAAAGCTAATGCTGCCAAAATAAAAATGACACTTTAGTAAAAGCGTCGCTAACTTAGCGACACTTTTTGCGAAAGTATCGCATACCTGAGTTGATGATTGACCCCATTAGAGGCACTTGAAAGTGTTGCACAAAAGTGACGTAAGTGGAATGCCAATGTTTATAACAAGTGTCGGGTAATTCCCGACGAACAATTTTGCGACGTTTACGAAAAGCGTTGATGAAGTGTCGGGAAATCATTTTGCGACACTTTTACTGTCATTGGCGACACTTTTCTAGTGTCGTCGAAAACCCTTTTTTTTTGTAGTGCACGAGCCGAACACGAGCCGAGTCTTATAAAAGAACATCGGTCCTTTACTCTTTACATTATATTAATACCTACACAAAATATCTATACATTGGGAAGTGTGTTGGGACGTCGAAGCCTATGGTCCAAATACTTCCCCCCTCTTATCTCATGAGAGAAACACTCCACAGTTCACACCGGTGCCCCCTCTCTCATCAAACCCGTGCCCACTCTCTCATCAGTCATCAATCATCACAGAGACACACAGCCGGCCAGACCACACCCCACGCTGCAAGCCAGACCACCGCCCACACCGCGGGCCAGATCACCGCCACGCCGCGGCCAGACCACCGCCTACGACGCCCCTTTCTCTTAGATACTCGAACTGTCAAACACCATCTGCCCCCTCCCCTCTCTCTCACTCTCACACAAAGATTGCACAACAACCCCCTCTCTCGATCTCTCTCACACAGAGATCGCACACAGCCCCCTTTCTCTTTCTTCACAGACGACCATCACAACCAGATTCGGCCTACGTCGCCAGATTCAAGTTACAAAGCCGCAAAGCCATGTTTCGGAACTGCAAAGCCAGGGGCGTGAAGAGGGATAAAGGGCATGCATCAATCCGTTGTATACACTTCATCGCCGATCGATCGAGATTTCTTTTTACAATGTTTATATTTTGCATCCCTCATTGTATCTGTTATCATGTACTTGCTTTCTCTTATTTCTTTGTTCTTGTTTTTGATTGCTTGATCGATTTGAAAATTTTGAGTAAATTTAGGGATTTGATTGAAGTTGAACACGAATGTGAGCCGAGTTCGGCTCGTATTGTTAAAAGAGTTGAACGAGCCGAGCCCAAGTTTCAGCGTCACGAACTCGAGCCGAGTTCGAACATTGATGTTTTGGCTCTTGACGGACTCGAGACGAGCTTGAACATGCCTAAAATTAAGCGAACCGACTTCGAACACACCCATGTACGACTTGAACTCAGTTCGTATACAGCCCTAGTCCCACCTGCTCTATAGAAGCTTGTGAGCAAGCTATTTTCTATGTTCTCAACAAACATGAACTTGCATTGTTGGTCTTTATTCTTGGTGCTCTTCTTGCAGTTGTACTTTGCTCAGCAACATTTACTCGTGATCATGTTTTGTTATTGTATTTTGCATTTTATGCGAGTAAGCTTTAATGATGGATTTTTTTTTAATCATAAGTTCTATCAAAGCTTGATATTCCTCGTAACAATTTATAGTGATCCAATTAACGGACTTATGAGCAGCTATATGCTTTTTATAATTTGCTAATATACTAGCGAACTACCATGCATCTAGTCTTACCAAGTATAATAGTGGTCTTAGTCCTCCTTAGCTTAATGCCTTTGATTATGTAGGAAGTAGGAACCATCCATGACCATTGTCTTTGCATTTACCCATTCTAGTCTCCTTCATTAGCATTGTATCAAATGCACATAACGTACCCCCTGTCCGAATACTCTCTTATTTCTCCCAGATCATCAGATCATGCCTTGTAATTTGTAAATTCCTATTGCTTTGGGGAACTTATTGATCATCAGTTTCTTAGGCTAATACGGCCTTTTCATCAAATGTGCTTGATATCTGCGTACTGTGAAGACACTCTATTCTTCTACAGAACTCACCACATAACTTGGCATCCTATCTTACGTTTATGCCGAATCTATAAAGACCGCATGAAGATCTTTAAAGTCAAGAAGACAGTGGATCTCCCAAGCATGAAACAAATCTACTTCTCGAAACATTTGGTATTTGTTCTTGTTCCGTGACCGATTATCCCTTTATAGCTGTAACTTTTGTTATGAGGTAACAAAATTCTATAATACCCTTTGCCGGGCATTTTCAGAAAACTCAAAATCTTATCGAATGGCCTCATTAAACCGAAACACGTGGATGAATTAAAGCCGGCACGTGACAACGAGACTTGATTTGCCTATCTTCTCCTAATATCTCAATTATGTAATCAAAAAATGAAATCTGGAAATCGATGAAGAGTCTCATGAAGATGACAAAAAGCCACCAGCTAAATTTTCAAGTATGCAAAAGTGTACAAGAGGGGGCCAAAATACCCCCATCCTAGTACAAGTCGAGCTACTTTCCACCAGAGTTTCTGTCTCAAGTAGTTGTTGAGCCGCTGGGTTGATCTGATCTGATGATTGGTTTAGGCAGGGCGGTTGGCCTACTACGGGCACCTGTAGCGATTAGTACATGAGACGTCGATTCCTGGCTGGAAAAAGGAAAGAAGCTTCGCTCAGTTGGCCTTCTGAAATCATGTGACTTTAATAAGTAGAGATTTTTAAAGTACTTTTGGGGTATTAGTAGTGAAAATTAAGACTTTATATGTTAGTATATTGAATAGACAGAGTTTTAAAAGACGAAAATTGATTTTTTACTCTTATAAAGTTTAGTAAAATTATACCAATAATACTTGTGATTTTTTTAATAAAAAGTTATAGTAAAGAGTATTGAAGTATTTGTGACTTTAATAAGTAAAAGTTTTTAAAGTATTTTTGAGGAGTTAGCATTGAAAATTAAGACCATATATGTAAGTATATTGAATAGGTAGAGTTTTAGAAGGTGCATAATTAGTTTTTTACTATTATAAAGTTAGTAAAATTATGTGAATAATACTTGCAAATTTTTCAATAATAAATTATAGTAAAGAGTTATGGTGCATGTGTGTCTCTAATAAGTAGAAGTGACATCAAAACAAAGAACCATGTGCATGTTCGACTCTAATAAGTAGAAGTGAAAAAGAAATGTAATATGAAAACAATTGAAAGTGCAGAATTGATTTTTTATTCTTATAAGGTTTAATAAAATTATGCCAATAATACCTGTAAATTTTTTAATGATAAGTTATAGTAAAGAGTCATGATGCATGTGTGTGTGAATTTAATAAATATAGGTTTTTAATGTATATTTGAGGTGTTAGTATTGAAAATTAAGACCTTATATGTAAGTATATTGAATAGGTAGAGTTTTAGAAGGTGTATAATTAGTTTTCTACTTTTGTAAAGTTTAGTAAAATTATGTCAATAATACCTGCGATTTTTTAATAATAAATTATAATAAAGAGTTATGGTGCATGTGTGTTTCTAATAAGTATAAGTGAAAAGGGAACGTGATATCAAAAGAAAGAGTTACGGTGCATGTGTGTCTCTAATAAGTAGAAGTGAAAAAAGAATCTGATATGGAAACAAACGTGATGACGTGTCGCATAAGTAAAAGGCGATGACGTGTCGCAAAGTTAAAAGGGATAAAAAGGAAAAAAGAATACTAAAAAAAGCTTATGTGTCGCTTCTATAACGCACCATATTTGTAAATTTTTAAATAATAAGTTACGGTGAAGAGTAATGATGCGTGTGTGACTTTAATAAGTAGAGATTTTTAAAGTATTTTTGAAGTGTTAGCGTTGAAAATTAAGAACTTATATGTAAGTATATTGAATAGATAGAGTTTTAGAATGTGCATAATTAGTTTTTTTACTCTTATAAAGTTTAGTAAAATTATGTGAATAATACCTGCGAATTTTTTAATAATAAATTATAGTAAAGAGTTATATTCCATGTGTGTCTCTAATAAGTAGAAGTGAAAACGAAATGTGATATGGAAAACAATTAAAAAGTGCAGAATTGAATTTCTACTCTTATAAAGTTTAATAAAATTGTACCAATAATACCTGAAATTTTTTTAATAATAAGTTATAATAAAGAGTCACGATGCATGTATGACTTTAATAAGTAGAGATTTTTAAAGTATATTTGAGGTGTTAGTATTGAAAATTAAGACCTTATATGTAAGTATATTGAATAGGTAGAGTTTTAAAAGGTGCATAATTAGTTTTCTACTCTTATAAAGTTTAGTAAAATTATGTCAATAATACATGCGAATTTTTTAATAATAAAGAGTTATGGTGCATGTGTGTTTCTAATAAGTAGAAGTGAAAAGAGAACGTGATATCAAAACAAAGAGTCATAGTGCATATGTGTCTCTAATAAGTAGAAGTAAAAAAGGAATCTGATATGGAAATAAACATGATGACGTGTTGCATAAGTAAAAGGCGATGACGTGTCGCAAAGTTAAAAGGAATAAAAAAAAAGAACACTAAAAAAAGCTTACGTGTCACCTCCATAACGCATAATGCTTCGTCTATTATATATTTACTAGCTCAGTAACCCGAGCCAAGCTCGGGTTAGTTCATGATATGGTTGTAAGAGATTAAGTTCGGTTTTGTTTAAACACCCTTTGTTGCATAAAAGGCCCTTGTCACATCTACGTTTGTAATGCAAAGAATAGGATGCTTGTTTGAAGCTTGAAGTTCCAAGTATCACCTTTCAACTGAATTAAGTAACCAAGGAACACTCAAGAAACTTATTTCCGATTGAGTTGGGGAAATATTAAAGTTTTGGTATGAGATTGAATTGAAGTAAATAAGAAACTTAGTACTAAAAGAATTAGGGAGATATCCCATTAGAGCTGTGACATAGAAGAATAAGATAAAGGGATAATATCACTTATATCCCACAGTTTAGGAATGAATTACAGTCGATTACACATCTTTGCGCTTATAGCAGTTATGTCCGTTGACCACACGGAATACGGAGGATGCTAAATTTTCGTGTAAAATGACATAATTGCCCTCTACAACAAATCACTCGTCTCTCTCTTCCCCTTCTCTTTTTCTATCCCTTCTCAAATCGATTGAACCACCATTGTCATTCACCTTCTACCACCGTCTCAAACCCATTTCCACATCGAATAACCATGACCACCACCATATGGATTAAATCACCACAATTCTAGAAGCTAAATTAGAATGAGATTAAATCTCACGCCAGAAATCTGCCGTGGACGACGAGGAAGACGTCAATGACCTCATCTGCGCGCAAGGAGGACACCCGCTTGGCTCCTTGTGTCGCCGCCCCTTTTCCCAAACACAAGAAGGTTGTTGACCCGCTGGTCGCATCGGCCCCTCTCCCCTTCGAGGAAGACGAGGAGGTTGTCAAGGCCATCATCGCCGCCATCACTCCCTTCTACTCCCTTGAATCTAAGCTCGGCGACTACTACCGTGCCGACGCCATCAGGACGGAGGCCTTGCAGAGGATCATTGGCAAGTCCATCGATGGGCTGCCTTTGGTTGGGCTACAATTACGATTCCATTTGGGGCAGTGCTGGGAGATGCCCGTTGGTTACGTCTAGATCCCCATGGGCATCGCCGTGCCGCTCTTCCTAGACGACAGGGAATATTCTGTCCCCATGGCCACGACCGATGGGTGTTTGGTGGCCAGCACCAACAGCGGATGCAAGGCTATCCTCCTTAAAGACGGCATGACCAAGGCTCTGATCCCGTCGTGAGGTTCGGCACCGCCAGTAGGGCTACCGATTTGAAGTTCTTCCTGAATTTGTTTGATTGGGATGGTTGTTGGTGAAAATTGGTGATGAGTTGAAGTGTGATGGGGCTGCTTTGAGTACGGTGGAGCAGTGGGGTGGTGAAGACATATTGCTTGCGGTGGTATGGTGATAACGACGAGGCGGAGGCTGTGTGCGTGTGTTTGTGAATCTGTGTGCATCTATGATGTTGGGGTGGGATTCTTGGGACAGATTGACTGGGTTCTGCAGTGGTTGTGATGCGGGGGTGGTGCAGTGGTTGTGCGAGAGGATGTACAGGAAATTGGAAGAAGGAGAGGGTAGTATTGCCATTTTTAAAATACGGTATTGCCACATTAGCAGAAACCGTTAGTTAGGGTCACGGAACCCTAACGGTGGGCATATCTGATACCAAATTTTCACATTTTGGATACGAGTGCAAAATTTTGAAACTTACGTCTTTGACTGTAATTTACCCCTAAACTGAAGGATATAATTGATATTATCCCTAAGATAAAATAATTAGGGAGATATCCCGTCAGTTGTATACCAAAGGGCAAATGTACGTTTATTCTCTAAGAATCTTGCAAGATGAGCGCTGCTCGAGCTAACCGGTGAACATCTGTAGCCTCTTTGGGTGGCCGTTAGTAGGACTAACTATAGGCTCTAATCCCCTCTTTTCATTGTGCTGAACACACCTCTTTTTTCCTGAATTTCCAACATTTTCTTTAACAAACTTTTGTTCTTCTTTTCCCCTCTTTTAAGCCGTCTAAAATCCACAAATATCCATCTCTTTTTCTGCATTAATATCTAACCCAAAGAAAGAAACTTCTATTCTATCCCACACTTGTGAAATTATAATACAATCTTAACTTTCATATCAAACTCATCACAATATGGTCATAAACAATGACAACCAAGTATAAAAAATAAGGAGAAAAGGTAGATCTAACGACACTATTAGTGCGAGCTGATCAAAAAGAAGAAGTCAAAAAGTATTGACTATTTAAAATTTAAAGAACCATTAACTTTATAAATCTTAGCTTGGATGGGGTTTAGTTCAAAGAGCAAGCTGGTTCAATTCCGCAAGCATCTTTATTACAACTGACACCAATTATGGAAGTAACCAAGCAAAACCATCATGTTCTTAGTATGACTGTCAATGTTAGATACCAAAATCCATCAAGGGAAATCAACCAACTCATGAAGCTACCATCAACTTACAAAGCATATTGTTAAAGAAAAAAAAAACAAATTCAGGAAGATTGATTCAAACCAAAAGCAATCTGTATAGATTGCTTTGAGCAATCCATTCCATAAAACAATCAATTCATGGATTCACTTCCAATTCTCTTGTACAAACCATAACATCAATTCATGCATGCACTTGTATTTTTTGCTTAAAGGAGACGGTTACCTGGTATAGAGACAGCAAAGGTGCGGTGAGGGAAGAGAAGATTGATGGATTGAAGGAGCCTTTTAAGTTGAATAGTATCTAGGCAGCTCAACACATTGAGGAGTGCTGTTTTTGTGGGTTTGATAGAGTGGTGGTGTTTGCTAAATTTGCACTCAATCACTCCTTATACCAAGCTGCTTTCTCCATAATAATGCTATAGATGGTGCAAACAATTGGTCAGTGTATTCTCCGTCAACAGTGCAATAATTCCAGTGTCTTTTTTGTATATTATGTATTAAGAGAATGAGCACAATCAATTCATGGTAGTATTGGTCTAAAGCAATGATTAGGTACTTCCCCTAGCTCCATTCAATGTTCAACATAAGTACCACAGGCCATGATGCTGCTTTCTATTAGCCAAAAAATAGGATGGTGTGGTTTGGGGTTTAACTCCCTCTAATTGTCAACCCACCCCCCTTTCGTCTTATGAACCAAATGCAGAAGCCACGATGTGTGATTGAGTGCCGTGACGAAGCTTCCTGCGAGTGCATCTACCGTCGCCCTTTTACCAATTTCAGGTCTTTCACAACCCTTACTGTAGTTAAAGAGGTAAAAAACTAACTACAGACGTAAATTCTGTGAGAATTGTCACCATGGGAACATGACTACACCATGTTAAATTTCACAAAAAGCTACCATCAATTTACAAAGCATAGCGTTAGAAAAAATCACAAATTCAGGAAGATTGCTTCAAACCAAAAGCAATCTGGTCCATTCAATAAGGCAACCTATTCATGCATTCACTTCCAATTATCCGGTACAAACCATAACATCAAATCATTGCATGCCCTTGTATTTTTTTTCTTAAAGAAGATGATTACCAAAGGTGCGGCGGAGGAAGAGAAGATTGATGAATTGCAGGAGCCCTCTCTGTTTTTGTGGGTTTGTAGAGTGGTGTTCTTTGCTAATTTGCACTCATATCTTTGGCTTAAAGGAGCAAGGTTACCTGTTATATTTTCTGCTTAAAGTGGACTTGAAGCTTGAACAGTGGAGGAAGAGCAGATTGACAGATTGAAGGAGGATTCTCCTGTCCCTCGCAAGCAAAAGATCTTCATTGAAATTTCATTAGACTCAAAAATAAACAACCCAAATCTTTTTCTTCCCTCTTTCTCTTGTCCTTTGCAATCTTAGCCATCACCATTCTACCAAGCAAAAAATCTTCATTGAAATTACGATTAAGAATGAAATTTCATAACACTCAAAAGTAACCAACCCAGATGTAGCTTTTCAAAGTCGATCACAACTTCAGACGACATCAATTTTGTAGTCATAGGATATTCCGGTTGGGAAGAAAAAGAAATTGGCACAAATTATGAAAGTAAACCAAGCAAAAACTGAAGTTACAAAAAGAACCTGAACACGAAGTGAGGAAAGATAGTCTTCTGGAGCAAAACAACTGGATAGTGCGAGGGAAAACTGTCCACCTATTCGTGGACTTCGTATACGTAAAACCCCAATGACGTAAACCTTTCTTCTCTTCCTCAAATCATCACCTGTTAGAATAGAATTCCTTGCAGCTTCCAGACAAAAAGGTGACGCCCTGAGAGGACCAAAGAACACCAGATTCCTTTCTAGGAGTAGAGGAGTTTCTTCAAGCACAAAGCACCGAATAAAAGGAGGGAAGGAGGGAGATAGAAGAAGCAAAACAGAGTCGATTTAGAGCAAAACAGAGCATTGGAGATTGGCAGGAATACGGAGAGACAGCAGACTATTGAGGCAATATAGTCCTATTTGGACATTACAACTTAATCTGAAGGATGATGTGTCATTTTGCGATCATGCGGTTAAAGACTGTGATGATGTGTCGTTAAAAAAATGTGTTTATGTGTCGCGTAAAGAAGCTACCGTTACATCCTTTGCTTCGCTTATTATATTATATAGATATAGATAGATAGATTATATGATATGATATGATATGATATGATACGAGGAAAGTTAGGTAAACCAAGAAAGCATATTCTTTTCACAAGCCTACAGTAATTCAATTTGTAGTTTTGCACAATAATTGATTGTAGTTCAAGTTCTTTACATTGATTGATTGGTGCTTGGAAAGTTGAAGACTTGGAGGATATAGAAGAGATGCAGAGTCAGAGATTCTCCAATAATTCTCGGAAGGAGACAAAAATATGTGAATTAGGACTGCAACTTGGAGAAAGTTCTTTACATTGATTGATTGGTGCTTGTAGTTTTGCTTCTCTTCTACCAAACGCTCTGCCATGGAATTTCTGGCTACTGCTTTGGCTGGAGCTATAGTAGAACTAGGAAAATGCTTTTGCGGCTTCGCCTATTCTAAGATCGAGAATTTCGCGAAATTTCAATCGAACCTCGACAATCTCAGAAGGGAAATGGATAACCTGATCATTCTCAGAAACAGCGTGAAAGAAAAAATCGCCGGGGCTAAGAGAGATGGCCATGAACATCTGAACCCTGCACTTGTCGAGTGGCTCAAACAAGTCGAGAAGCTGCATACAGAAGTGGGTTCGTTCATAGAAGCAAGCACGACGAACAACAATGGTGAAACTCTAAGCAAGTACTGCTCAAGTTGCTGTTTCAGTTGTAAACCGGGTCTTGAAGTAACGAGGAAGCTCAAGCACGTCAAACAACTAATAGACGAAGGTAGTTGGCTAAGACAAACAACAGATGCCGAGTTGAGGTTCGGAAAACAGGAGGTGCCAAAAGTCCAGATCATCCCTGGACCTTCAGTTCCATCAAAATGTTTGGACTCGGTGCTAAAATCGTTGAACCGTGAGAATGTTAATCGGATTGGCGTTTGGGGCATGGGAGGAGTAGGTAAGACTGCTTTGGTCAGGACCTTAAACAATACTCCTTCTTTTATCCAACCTTTTAGCAGGGTCATATGGGTTACGGTATCTAAGCAGTTTGACATGAGGAGGATCCAGATAGCTATTGCAGGGAGGCTGGGATTGGACACGACCAAGGAAGAAAGCATGGAGAGCACAGCTCATAGAATATTTCAGACGCTTCAAGAGGAAGAGAAACTTCTCCTCATCCTGGACGATGTTTGGGAGACGGTCGATTTGGACCGTCTTGGTGTCCCTGCACCAGACGATCGCCCTGGATGGAAACTGTTATTGACCTCTCGGTCCTTGGATGTTTGCAGGCAGATGAAGACAGATAAAGACATCACAGTGGAAGTTCTAGATGATGAGGAATCCTGGAAACTCTTCACTCAAAACACTGGGAAGGTTGTCAATCTTGAAAACATTGAACCAGTCGCAAAGCAACTGGCTGGAGAATGTGGCGGATTGCCCCTACTAATCAACATAGTTGACGCGTCTATGAGGGGAAAGGAAATGGTTCAGCTGTGGGAGGATGCCTTGAGCGAAATGCGGAGGTCACCAGTACCTAACATCAATGGAATCCATGATAAGGTCTACAAGCCCCTAAAATGGAGTTACGATGCACTAGAGGGAACGACTATCAAATCTTGTTTCCTATTTTGTGCATTGTATCCAGAGGATTTCTCAATTAAAGTCAAGGAACTCGTCCAGTCCTGGCTGGCAGAAGGTTTAATAGATGGACTAAGAAGCTACGAGGAGTCAACGAATAGAGGAATTGCTTTGATTGAGAACCTGAAAGACTCATGCTTGTTGGAGCGTGGTGATTTTGGCGATAGTGTCAAGATGCATGACGTGGTTCGTGATCTTGCCTCCTGGATTTCATCATCATCTTCCTCGGAGGATGGATGCAAGGCCTTTGTCAGATCTGAACTTGGCCTGACAAACTTTCTGGAGGTAGAAACACCAGATTCGGTGAAATGAGTTTCTTTCATGCATAACAGAACAAGAAAACTACCCGAGTCTGTGGTACAATGTCCAGAGGTATCGACCTTACTTCTTCAAGGTAATGACTTGCTTAAAATCGTTCCAGAAGGATTCTTGATGGCATTTAAATCGCTCAAGGTTTTGAACCTGCGTAAAAGTCGCATTAAGAAATTGCCTCAGTCTCTTCTCCAGCTACGTGAACTTCGGGCTCTTCTTCTCCGGCTGTGCGTCGATCTCGAAGAACTACCCCCACTTGGAGGGTTTACTAAACTGCAAGTGCTGGATTGTCATTATGCACGTAGAATCAAGGAACTGCCACAAGGTATGGATGAGCTCAGTAACTTACGAGAATTGGATATATCTTATACAAGCGCCTTGAGACATATTCAATCTGGAACTTTGTCTAAGCTGTCTAGCTTAGAATTTTTAGATATGTCATGGGGTGCCAACGGGAGACTAACACGATATGCTGAGCTGGCATGCCTGGAGCGCTTGACCGCTCTATACATTGACCTGGATATCTCGCGTCTTGCATCAGGAAGTTTTGAATGGATAGAACGACTAAAGAGATTCCATTTTATCATTGGGGATCGGAGTAATGCAACTGACTCTTTCTATAGAAGTGGATATACTGAAAAGAGAGTAACCGTCTTGACTCTTTGTCTGTCTGGAAAATACTTTGGGTGGCTGTTGAATAATGTGAGTACTCTGACTTTATATAGCTGTGAAGAACTGGAAAAGTTTCCTGAGAGCTTGGGTAGCAACGTTTGCTACAGTGCTCTGAGATCTCTAACTATAGCTTACTATAACGGCCAGTTCCTATCAAGTAATGCTGGATTTTGCCAGATACCAAATCTTGAGCTTCTTGAACTTCATCGTGTTCATCATCTGGAGAGTATTTCCCAACTAGCTTCCACCCTTGGCTTGGAATTTTCTAAACTGAGAAAAATAGAGGTGCTCTGTTGCGATAAGTTAAAATATCTTTTCTCTGTTGGGGGTTCTACTTCGGCCTTGGAACATCTGGTAACCATCACACTATTTGGTTGCGAGGAGTTGGAAGAGCTTTTTGCGTATGGCAATTCTGGTGCCAACCCTCTTCCGCATCCTATTGTTTTCAATCTGCGGAGAGTGGACTTGCATCGCCTCCCTAAATTAGAGCATCTTAGTGGAGAGAACGAGTCGTGGAACTGTCTGGAGGAGCTTGAAGTCTCGGAGTGTGAAAAAGTAAGAAAGTTGCCTCTGACTGCGGAAAGTGCGAAAACTATCAAACACATCGTAGGAGAGCCAGAGTGGTGGAGCCGGTTGAAGTGGAATGACCAAAATACCAAGTCAAGTCTACAGCAGTACTTCACTCCCGGTTCCTAAGATTGCTCCAGGATTCACAGGTACGGTCAAATCCTCGCGTTTTAGGTAGAAGCTAGAGTAAATCTCATACTTCTCCTCGTGGTCTACCACATTCAATCTTGGTATTATGGTGCATCTCTTATCTAGCTATTTTACCATTTGTCTCTTAGATGTCTTTTTATTCATTTCCGATGTCTGTGTGTGCTTGATTTGTTCTAATCATAAAGTTATTCTCAAGCTCCTAGGGTTGAAGCGAAGGTTGCTTCAGGGAAAAAAAGATGGATTTATCACTAGACTTGTATGAGCAACTAGCCGACGCTCTATATTCTTCTTTAGAATGTCGTTATGGTTTACTCCGGTACTAAGCCTACAACGCTATCTCCCTCCCAGTCCTAGAGTCTTCTCAAAGATTTCACAGCTGGATTGGCCTCAGTTTGTATGTTTATAAGTTGAAACTAGTCCCACCTGCTCTATAAAAGCTTGTGAGCAAGCTCTTTTCTATGTTCTCAACAAACATGAACTTGCATTGTTTGTTTTTATTCTTGGTATTCTTTTTGCAGTTGTACTTTCCTTTGGCAACCTTTACTCTTGATCATGTTTCATTATTGTAGCACTTTATGCGAGTAAACTTTAATGCTATATTTTTTTTGAATCATAAATTCTATAAGAGCTTGATATTCTTCGTAACAATTTATAGTGATCGAATCAACGGACTTATGAGCAGTTGTATGCTTTTTAAATTTTGCTATTTGTTGTGCGCCCTTCTTGTGCTCCCTTCTCTGCCCCCACCAATTTGATCTGGCCATGTCAGTGATTTCTATTAACATGGAAGCTTTCATCAAAATAGATCTGAAAATATTAAACCCCTCCCTCCTTAACATGCACCAAAGCCTTATTTACGGGAAAACTCTCTCCCTGCATTCTCACTACTCCTGTAAGTTCCTAGCAATCAAGTCTTCTTTTATTCCTTCTCGTGTTATTCTCGGTCTACCCCTGCCTCGTCTTACCCCATCGACTTGGCATCATGCGCTTAAGCACTCTTATCAGTGATGTTACTTATTAGTTAATAAGTTGCTAGCCTCCCCAACATCATACGAACTTTTTCTATCTACTTCAGTGATTTTGCAATCCAAGAGCAGGGAACAAAACCTTCCTTTCATCCCTTCTGCTCTTAACTTTTGGACAGAATCCTCAAGCTCTCTTTCCTTGTGCAATATTAGTCCAAGATGCCCGAATGTATCTTTGTTAGAGATCTCTTGCCATTGCAGAGTTAATCTACTAGCAAACTACAATTTATCCAGTCTTACAAACTCTTTTAGTGGTCTCAGTCCTGCTTAGCTTAATGCCGTTGATTCTGCAGGAACCATCCATGACTTTTCCCCTTTTCCGAATACTCTCTCATTTCTCTTAGAACGTGAGATCATGCCTTGTAATTTGAAAGTTCCTCTTGCAATGGGGAACTTATTGATCATAAGATTCTTAGACTAATTCGACTTTCTCATAAAAAAATTTGCTTGATAACTGCTTACTATAAAGACGCATAATTCTTCTACATAACTCACCACATAACTTGGCATCCTATTGTACTTTTATTCGAATTTATAAAGACCTGATGAAGATATTCTCTATATTCTTTAATCACCATTCATCGCTAAGTCAAGAAGACGGTGGCTCTCCCAGGCATGAGACCAAATTACTTCTCGAAACATTTGGTCTCTCTTCTTATTCTATGACCGATAATCCTTCTATAGCTGTAACTCTTGTTATGAGGTAACAAAATTCCTTATTACACTTACCGGGCATCTTCATAATACTCAAAACCTTATCGAACAGCCTCATTGGGCCAAAACACATGAATTTATAAAACCGGCACGTGACAACGAGATTTAGTTCGCCCGTCTACTCTTCATATCACTGTTATGCATTCAAAAAACAAAATATGTCAATGGATGAAAAGATGAAAAGACTCACTAAGATGACAAAAAACCACCGGCTAAAATTTCAAAGTATGCTGAAGGGTACAAGGGGCCAACTATCCCCATACTAGTACAAGTCGAGCTACTTTCCAGAAATAGGATCTTTATTTCCACCAAAGTTTCTGTCTCAAGTACTAGGTGAGCCGTTGGGTTGATCCGATATAATGATTGGTTTAGGTAGTTGCGGCCGGCCTACTACGGGCATCTATAGGGATTAGTACATGAGACGTCGATCTCTGGCTGGAAGAAAGAAAGAGGCTTCGCTCGGTCAGGCTTCGCTCGGTCGGCCTTCCTACGCTGACCAAATCATTTGTTTTAAGCAAAAAGATTATATGTTAGCAAGCTAAATATCAAGACGGATAAACCGGACGATCAATAATATATGGTCTCCTACGCTATAAATAAACGACAATTTATGGATTGAAGCAATAAGATATCATCTCAGAAATAATGTACATAGAGAAGACTTGTTCTAGATGCGCATTGGAATCTTATTATTTAGTCCTCAAAAAAAGAAGGCTTGCGGGAATCTTGTTTCGCATTCTGTTCGGTCAAAGCAAAGGCCATAGACATGGTGTGCTTAGTTATGAATGCTGTTTGAGGAATGACAATGCCAGTCCAGCTATATTGTTGCATAATGAAATTTAACCTATTCTGGTCAACATCTCTTACGCTGGACTTGATACCCTTTAAAGCAGGTTTCAATACCATCAGGACTGAGTACGACCATAACAAAGAAGCTATAGGTTTGGACAGGAAAATTGGTTGATCTACATATAAGATGTATTGGGATGTGAAAAGTGCTAACTGGAACCTTTCACATTATTTATTCCCCCTCGGAGTTGATGCTTCAGCTGCACTAGAAAGGATTAGGGACATTGGCTGTTTGTTTTTTTAAGAACCTTTTAGTAGAGCATCGTAGAGTTGCTATGAGAGGATGAGTATGTAGAAGAGCAGTTAAAGTTGAATATAATGCTGCGAATCCTGCAAATCCTGATCGTTGAGACTTTAACACTCCATCCTGGGACCCACCTTCATCAAAGCCCACCAATTCTATTTTCTTCTTATTCCAAGGACCGTGACCAAAACAAAGTTCCTTTTAGCATTTTTCATTTTGTGTTTTCGTTTTATTCATTTTTATATCCAGTTAGAAAATACGATTGTGTACTTGTATTCTTTTCACTCCTATTTCGTATTTACTTTTTTCAACTGTTTGTGAACGTTTACACAAGGAAAGAGAGTTAATTGGAACCTTCTACGTTATTTACTTAATTAAGAACCTTTTGTTAAACATCATAGAGCTGCTGTAAGTGGATGAGTATGTAGAAGAGCAGCTAAAGTTGAATATAATGCTGCAAATCCTGCTAAGAACCATGTACCTCAATGTTGCTATTGATCTTTTGATCTTTGGGATGTATCACAAGAAGCGATCACTTTTCAATTTTTCATTTATTAATAAAGCTCTACATTCCCTTCATTGGACCCACCCTTCATCAAAGCCCACCAATTCCATTTTCTTCCTCTTCAAAGAACCGCGACCAACACAAAGTTCCTTTAGCATTTTTCATCTCGTGGTTTTATTTTGTGTTTTCGCTTTATTCATTTTTATATGCAGTTAAAAAAAAATTGTGCACTTGTATCCTTCTCACTCATTTTTCGTATCTACTTTTTTCAGCTGTTTGTGTACTATTATCATTTTTATTTCCTTTATTAACAAAATTTTTGGGTCAATTCTTGTATGCTTAGCTGCTTTTTTTTTTTTTTTTTAACTGTTTGGACTCATATTTTTTCATTTTGCCCCTACTGTTACCTACCATATTAGCCGTTACCCTTCGTTCATCTTCCAAACAACCACTACTTTACCCGCTTGTCACACCTCCCAACAAAAGCCATCACGGCCAGGCCTACCCCACCCAATAAGTCAGCCTGAAACTCACACCCTTCTTTAGGGGAGCAATTTGAGATTGTGTGGCTCGTGTCAACCAGTATAAACATAAGCGTGAGCTTAGTTTTGTAGAGACTATGATAGATGTGACTACAAATTTTTGAGTCCGTAAAAAATATGGAATAGACATGAACTAATGCTTTTAAAAGCCCGCCCAACTTTTATCTAGTATGAATTATGAATATAAATTTTATGTGTAAAAGATAGGTGCTTTTATCTTTTAGCCTTTAAAGATCCTCTAAAAATACGAATTTAGAGATCTTTGAATACTTCTTTTTTTTTTCTCTCTTTTGCTTCTTCTTATAGGATTAGACTTCTTAAGATTGTTTCGAGGCTTTTTTTTTTTTTTTTTTTTTTTTTTGGTCCTAAAACTTTATTTCATCCTTATATTTGATATGTTTTTCTTCTTCTTCATTATCATTACTAATTAGCATGGTAATTGATATACTTAAAAATTAAGTAAAGAAAAATCCATGACTTGTTAGTAGACTTGGACGGTAATTGATATACTTAAAAATTAAGTAATCAAAAACTAATTTGTAACTATGGACGACTCGTATGTAGCCCGTACCCATCAAAAATTTTATAGATTGGGCGTGGAAAGATATTATTTGATCCCTAAATGGGGTTGGGCTGGACGTGGAAAGATATCATTCGACCCCTAAATGGGGTTGGGCTGGTCATGAGTACGAGTTTTTTAGAGTGGGCTGGGTATGGTCTGGCCCTTGGGCCCGTCCAACCCACCCAAGTTGCAACCCTACCCTTTTTCACTCCTCCCTTTCCTGGTTGAGATCCCCCCCCCCCCCCCTCTTAACTTTAAGAAAATAACTTTCAAGAAAATAGTTAAAGAAAGGGAAAAAAAAATACTAAAAAAAATAGTTACAACGAAAGAGGGGGCGGGGGGGATAGCTTTTAATAAGTTTTCCACACTGTCAATACATACCTTACCACGTAGAAATGAAATAATATCCGTAAAAGTGGCATAACACGTAAAGTCATTAATCACAACATTAAAAATAGCAAATTACAGACAAAAACACAGTTCGTCAACACCTTCAATTATTCATGTCATCACTAAAGTCCTTACAACATGCAAACAAATCAATAACACATGAAGTCATTACTCACAACATTAAAAATAGCAAAATACCCCACACACACAGAGACAAGTCTTCAACAACTTCGAATAAATGTTTGTTGATCTCAATCAATATGCTCACTCATTTGCAGAAGTAAGGCATGTTCATTCCAGAACTCTTTGGTAACGGGCTCCACGTAGTCTTCTTAGCTCAACTGAATTACATAAAATGTTAAGCTCATCCATATTAAGAATTATTCACCTGTCCCATCGTGAAAAAAGATGGTTAATCTAATGAACAAAAATGTTATTTAAGATGTAGTAACGATAACAAATTAGAAAAAACATGCATAACCATATATGTAGATATATGATTGTGACATATGTTATATAAATATAGAACTCCCTCTCATATCTCCATAGTTGCAACCAATTTATTGTACACTTCACCCCACCCAACACCTTGGGTGTTGTAATAACTGCGTAATAGTTTGTTGAGTCTTTCTAAGATGGAGAAAATAGTACAACATATATGTAATTGCGTAAACATGTTGTACCTGGGCGTTATGTCTTTCAAAGAAAACATGTTGTACCTGAACGTCATTATGCGTACTATCCTTCGCGCACCAAAATTGCTCAAGTGTGGTTGGTGTGATTGGTCATTACTCTTCTCCACTCTAGTTCACTTGTAGGATCTATTACCTAACCAAATGCTCAATAATATGTTCAAAATGTCGTTATAACAATGCCTAAATCATCAACAATCATATACATTAAACATATTATGTATTGCCTAAGAAGTTGATAGAATCTTATACAATAAAATTACTCCAAATATGCTTTGTGACTTGTGTGTTTCTCCTCTCCAAAACTCCCTTGTATGTACAGAGAAAAATATTAATTTAGAGGAAACAACTTCGGTGGTTCCTATACTGTACGTGTTTTGCCACATCAGTCTCTAAACAAAAATTTTATCTATTTTAGTCCTTAAACATTGCACCGTTTGCCATATTGATCATTTTCTCAACTTCCGTCCAAAAAAGTCTGTTTGTGGACCCCACACGAGGGGCAAAAAAGACCTTTCCCATCTCCTCTACCTGTCACCGGTCAGAAACCCTCATTTTCAAGTGGGCAGAAACCAATTCCTCCTTCCAAAAACACAAGGCTTCGATCGGGGCCTGTGGAGTGATACCGCCGTTGGTTGCTTTGATGATCAGTGGGTCGGTCAGAGGCAAGAAGGACTCCTTGACGACGCTTTACAAGCTTTGTTCGGCGAGAGTGAACAAGGAGAGGGCGGTGACCGCCGGTGCGGTGAGGCCGCTGGTGGCGATGGTGGAAGAACGGGGGACCGGGCTGGCAGAGAAGGCGATGGCGGTGCTGAGCAGCCTGGCCGGGATCAGGGCAGGGAAGGAGGTGATCGTGGAAGAGGGCGGTACGGCTACATTCGTGGAGGCGATCGAGGACGGGACGGCCAAGGGACCTGCCGAAGCATGCCGCTATGCTTTCACTTGCGGTCCAGGGCGAGGGCCCGGTCCAGGTGCTTGGACAGGTCGGAGGCGATGCGGCAGAGGTGGAGCTCGTAGAGAGACTGGGTGGAAGAGGCGAGGTGGACGGTGAAGCAGAGGAGGTGCGCGAGCTGGGTGGTCTGCTTGGCGAGCTCAGAGCAGTCAGGCTTGGAGGATTCGGGCTCCTAGGCTGATTTGATGACCCAGTCGGCGAGCAAGCAGGATCAGGAGGGAGAGCTCGTCTTTGATGGATTTTTCTTCTTCGACTGCCATGGGGTTGGGCTGGACGTGGAAAGATATCATTCGACCCCTAAATGGGGTTGGGCTGGCCATGAGTACGAGTTTTTTAGAGTGGGTTGGGTATGGTCTGGCCCTTGGGCCCGTCCAACGCACCCAAGTTGCAACCCTACCCTTTTTCACTCCTCCATTTCCTGGTTGAGATCCCCCCCCCCCCCCCCCCCTTTTAACTTTAATAAAATAACTTTCAAGAAAATAGTTAAAGAAAGGGAAAAAAGATACTAAAAAAAAATAGTTACAACGAAAGAGGGGGCGGGGGGGATAGCTTTTAATAAGTTTTCCACACTGTCAATACATACCTTACCACATTGAAATAAAATAATATCCGTAAAAGTGGCATAACACGTAAAGTCATTAATCACAACATTAAAAATAGCAAATTACAGACAAAAACACAGTTCGTCAACACCTTCTATTATTCATGTCATCCCTAAAGTCCTTACAACATGCAAACAAATCAATAACACATGAAGTCATTACTCACAACATTAAAAATAGCAAAATACCCCACACACACAGAGACAAGTCTTCAACAACTTCGAATAAATGTTTGTTGATCTCAATCAATATGCTCACTCATTTGCAGAAGTAAGGCATGTTCATTCCAGAACTCTTTGGTAACGGGCTCCACGTAGTCTTCTTAGCTCAACTGAATTACATAAAATGTTAAGCTCATCCGTATTAAGAATTATTCGCCTGTCCCATCGTGAAAAAAGATGGTTAATCTAATGAACAAAAATGTTATTTAAGATGTAGTAACGATAACAAATTAGAAAAAACATGCATAACCATATATGTAGATATATGATTGTGACATATGTTATATAAATATAGAACTCCCTCTCATATCTCCATAGTTGCAACCAATTTATTGTACACTTCACCCCACCCAACACCTTGGGTGTTGTAATAACTGCGTAATAGTTTGTTGAGTCTTTCTAAGTTGGAGAAAATAGTACAACATATATGTAATTGCGTAAACATGTTGTACCTGGGCGTCATGTCTTTCAAAGAAAACATGTTGTACCTGAACGTCATTATGCGTACTATCCTTCGCGCACCAAAATTGCTCAAGTGTGGTTGGTGTGATTGGTCATTACTCTTCTCCACTCTAGTTCACTTGTAGGATCTATTACCTAACCAATGCTCAATAATATGTTCAAAATGTCGTTATAACAATGCCTAAATCATCAACAATCATATACATTAAACATATTATGTATTGCCTAAGAAGTTGATAGCATCTTACAAAATACAATTACTCCAAATATGCTTTGTGACTTGTGTGTTTCTCCTCTCCAAAACTCCCTTGTATGTACAGAGAAAAATATTAATTTTAGAGGAAACAACTTCGGTGGTTCCTATACTGTACGTGTTTTGCCACATCAGTCTCTAAACAAAAATTTTATCTATTTTAGTCCTTAAACATTGCGCCGTTTGCCATATTGATCATTTTCTCAACTTCCGTGCAAAAAAGTCCGTTTGTGGACCCCACACGAGGGGCAAAAAAGACATTTCCCCTCCTCTACCCGTCACCGGTCAGAAACCCTCATTTTCAAGTGGGCAGAAACCAATTCCTCCTTCCAAAAACACAAGGCTTCGATCGGGGCCTGTGGAGTGATACCGCCGTTGGTTGCTTTGATGATCAGTGGGTCGGTCAGAGGCAAGAAGGACTCCTTGACGACGCTTTACAAGCTTTGTTCGGCGAGAGTGAACAAGGAGAGGGCGGTGACCGCCGGTGCGGTGAGGCCGCTGGTGGCGATGGTGGAAGAACGGGGGACCGGGCTGGCAGAGAAGGCGATGGCGGTGCTGAGCAGCCTGGCCGGGATCAGGGCAGGGAAGGAGGTGATCGTGGAAGAGGGCGGTACGGCTACATTCGTGGAGGCGATCGAGGACGGGACGACCAAGGGACCTGCCGAAGCATGCCGCTCTGCTTTCACTTACAGTCCAGGGCGAGGGCCCGGTCCAGGTGCTTGGACAGGTCGGAGGCGATGCGGCAGAGGTGGAGCTCGTAGAGAGACTGGGTGGAAGAGGCGAGGTGGACGGTGAAGCAGAGGAGGTGCGCGAGCTGGGTGGTCTGCTTGGCGAGCTCAGAGCAGTCAGGCTTGGAGGATTCGGGCTCCTAGGCTGATTTGATGACCCAGTCGGCGAGCAAGCAGGATCAGGAGGGAGAGCTCGTCTTTGATGGATTTTTCTTCTTCGACTGCCATGGGGTTGCGCTGGACGTGGAAAGATATCATTCAACCCCTAAATGGGGTTGGGCTGGCCATGAGTACGAGTTTTTTAGAGTGGGTTGGGTATGGTCTGGCCCTTGGGCCCGTCCAACCCATCCACGTTGCGACTCTCCCCTTTTTCACTCCTCCCTTTCCTGGTTGAGATCCCCCCCCCCCCCCCCCCCCTTTTTAACTTTAAGAAAATAACTTTCAAGGAAATAGTTAAAGAAAGGGAAAAAAGATACTAAAAAAAAATAGTTACAACGAAAGAGGGGGCGGGGGGGATAGCTTTTAATAAGTTTTCCACACTGTCAATACATACCTTACCACGTAGAAATAAAATAATATCCGTAAAAGTGGCATAACACGTAAAGTCATTAATCACAACATTAAAAATAGCAAATTACAGACAAAAACACAGTTCGTCAACACCTTCTATTATTCATGTCATCCCTAAAGTCCTTACAACATGCAAACAAATCAATAACACATGAAGTCATTACTCACAACATTAAAAATAGCAAAATACCCCACACACACAGAGACAAGTCTTCAACAACTTCGAATAAATGTTTGTTGATCTCAATCAATATGCTCACTCATTTGCAGAAGTAAGGCATGTTCATTCCAGAACTCTTTGGTAACGGGCTCCACGTAGTCTTCTTAGCTCAACTGAATTACATAAAATGTTAAGCTCATCCGTATTAAGAATTATTCGCCTGTCCCATCGTGAAAAAAGATGGTTAATCTAATGAACAAAAATGTTATTTAAGATGTAGTAACGATAACAAATTAGAAAAAACATGCATAACCATATATGTAGATATATGATTGTGACATATGTTATATAAATATAGANCTCCCTATTATATCTCCATAGTTGCAACCAACTTATTGGACACTTCACCCCACCCAACACCTTGGGTGTTGTAATAACTGCGTAATAGTTTGTTGAGTCTTTCTAAGTTGGAGAAAATAGTACAACATATATGTAATTGCGTAAACATGTTGTACCTGGGCGTCATGTCTTTCAAAGAAAACATGTTGTACCTGAACGTCATTATGCGTACTATCCTTCGCGCACCAAAATTGCTCAAGTGTGGTTGGTGTGATTGGTCATTACTCTTCTCCACTCTAGTTCACTTGTAGGATCTATTACCTAACCAAATGCTCAATAATATGTTCAAAATGTCGTTATAACAATGCCTAAATCATCAACAATCATATACATTAAACATATTATGTATTGCCTAAGAAGTTGATAGAATCTTATACAATAAAATTACTCCAAATATGCTTTGTGACTTGTGTGTTTCTCCTCTCCAAAACTCCCTTGTATGTACAGAGACAAATATTAATTTTAGAGGAAACAACTTCGGTGGTTCCTGTACTATACGTGTTTTGCCACATCAGTCTCTAAACAAAAATTTTATCTATTTTAGTCCTTAAACATTGCACCGTTTGCCATATTGATCATTTTCTCAACTTCCGTCCAAAAAAGTCCGTTTGTGGACCCCACACGAGGGGCAAAAAAGACATTTCCCCTCCTCTACCCGTCACCGGTCAGAAACCCTCATTTTCAAGTGGGCAGAAACCAATTCCTCCTTCCAAAAACACAAGGCTTCGATCGGGGCCTGTGGAGTGATACCGCCGTTGGTTGCTTTGATGATCAGTGGGTCGGTCAGAGGCAAGAAGGACTCCTTGACGACGCTTTACAAGCTTTGTTCGGCGAGAGTGAACAAGGAGAGGGCGGTGACCGCCGGTGCGGTGAGGCCGCTGGTGGCGATGGTGGAAGAACGGGGGACCGGGCTGGCAGAGAAGGCGATGGCGGTGCTGAGCAGCCTGGCCGGGATCAGGGCAGGGAAGGAGGTGATCGTGGAAGAGGGCGGTACGGCTACATTCGTGGAGGCGATCGAGGACGGGACGACCAAGGGACCTGCCGAAGCATGCCGCTCTGCTTTCACTTGCAGTCGAGTCGGAGGGCCCGGTCCAGGTGCTTGGACAGGTCGGAGGCGATGCGGCAGAGGTGGAGCTCGTAGAGAGACTGGGTGGAAGAGGCGAGGTGGACGGTGAAGCAGAGGAGGTGCGCGAGCTGGGTGGTCTGCTTGGCGAGCTCAGAGCAGTCAGGCTTGGAGGATTCGGGCTCCTAGGCTGATTTGATGACCCAGTCGGCGAGCAAGCAGGATCAGGAGGGAGAGCTCGTCTTTGATGGATTTTTCTTCTTCGACTGCCATGGGGTTGCGCTGGACGTGGAAAGATATCATTCGACCCCTAAATGGGGTTGGGCTGGCCATGAGTACGAGTTTTTTAGAGTGGGCTGGGTATGGTCTGGCCCTTGGGCCCGTCCAACGCACCCAAGTTGCAACCCTACCCTTTTTCACTCCTCCCTTTCCTGGTAGAGATCCCCCCCCCCCCCCCCTTTTTAACTTTAAGAAAATAACTTTCAAGAAAATAGTTAAAGAAAGGGAAAAAAGATACTAAAAAAAATAGTTAAAACGAAAGAGGGGTCAGGGAGGATAGCTTTTAATAAGTTTTCCACACTGTCAATACATACCTTACCAAGTAGAAATAAAATAATATCCATAAGAGTGGCATAACACGTAAAGTCATTAATCACAACATTAAAAATAGCAAATTACAGACAAAAACACAGTTCGTCAACACCTTCAATTATTCATGTCATCACTAAAGTCCTTACAACATGCAAACAAATCAATAACACATGAAGTCATTACTCACAACATTAAAAATAGCAAAATACCCCACACACACAGAGACAAGTCTTCAACAACTTCGAATAAATGTTTGTTGATCTCAATCAATATGCTCACTCATTTGCAGAAGTAAGGCATGTTCATTCCAGAACTCTTTGGTAACGGGCTCCACGTAGTCTTCTTAGCTCAACTGAATTACATAAAATGTTAAGCTCATCCATATTAAGAATTATTCACCTGTCCCATCGTGAAAAAAGATGGTTAATCTAATGAACAAAAATGTTATTTAAGATGTAGTAACGATAACAAATTAGAAAAAACATGCATAACCATATATGTAGATATATGATTGTGACATATGTTATATAAATATAGAACTCCCTCTCATATCTCCATAGTTGCAACAATTTATTGTACACTTCACCCCACCCAACACCTTGGGTGTTGTAATAACTGCGTAATAGTTTGTTGAATCTTTCTAAGATGGAGAAAATAGTACAACATATATGTAATTGCGTAAACATGTTGTACCTGGGCGTTATGTCTTTCAAAGAAAACATGTTGTACCTGAACGTCATTATGCGTACTATCCTTCGCGCACCAAAATTGCTCAAGTGTGGTTGGTGTGATTGGTCATTACTCTTCTCCACTCTAGTTCACTTGTAGGATCTATTACCTAACCAAATGCTCAATAATATGTTCAAAATGTCGTTATAACAATGCCTAAATCATCAACAATCATATACATTAAACATATTATGTATTGCCTAAGAAGTTGATAGAATCTTATACAATAAAATTACTCCAAATATGCTTTGTGACTTGTGTGTTTCTCCTCTCCAAAACTCCCTTGTATGTACAGAGAAAAATATTAATTTTAGAGGAAACAACTTCGGTGGTTCCTATACTGTACGTGTTTTGCCACATCAGTCTCTAAACAAAAATTTTATCTATTTTAGTCCTTAAACATTGCACCGTTTGCCATATTGATCATTTTCTCAACTTCCGTCCAAAAAAGTCCGTTTGTGGACCCCACACGAGGGGCAAAAAAGACATTTCCCCTCCTCTACCCGTCACCGGCCAGAAACCCTCATTTTCAAGTGGGCAGAAACCAATTCCTCCTTCCAAAAACACAAGGCTTCGATCGGGGCCTGTGGAGTGATACCGCCGTTGGTTGCTTTGATGATCAGTGGGTCGGTCAGAGGCAAGAAGGACTCCTTGACGACGCTTTACAAGCTTTGTTCGGCGAGAGTGAACAAGGAGAGGGCGGTGACCGCCGGTGCGGTGAGGCCGCTGGTGGCGATGGTGGAAGAACGGGGGACCGGGCTGGCAGAGAAGGCGATGGCGGTGCTGAGCAGCCTGGGCGGTATCAGGGCAGGGAAGGAGGTGATCGTGGAAGAGGGCGGTACGGCTACATTCGTGGAGGCGATCGAGGACGGGACGACCAAGGGACCTGCCGAAGCATGCCGCTCTGCTTTCACTTACAGTCCAGGGCGAGGGCCCGGTCCAGGTGCTTGGACAGGTAGGAGGCGATGCGGCGGAGGTGGAGCTCGTAGAGAGACTGGGTGGAAGAGGCGAGGTGGACGGTGAAGCAGAGGAGGTGCGCGAGCTGGGTGGTTCGCTTGGCGAGCTCAGAGCAGTCAGGCTTGGAGGATTCGGGCTCCTAGGCTGATTTGATGACCCAGTCGGCGAGCAAGCAGGATCAGGAGGGAGAGCTCGTCTTTGATGGATTTTTCTTCTTCGACTGCCATGGGGTTGCGCTGGACGTGGAAAGATATCATTCAACCCCTAAATGGGGTTGGGCTGGCCATGAGTACGAGTTTTTTAGAGTGGGCTGGGTATGGTCTGGCCCTTGAGCCCGTCCAACCCACCCAAGTTGCAACCCTACCCTTTTTCACTCCTCCCTTTCCTGGTTGAGATCCCCCCCCCCCCCCCTTTTTAACTTTAAGAAAATAACTTTCAAGAAAATAGTTAAAGAAAGGGAAAAAAGATACTAAAAAAAATAGTTACAAAGAAAGAGGGGGCGGGGGGGATAGCTTTTAATAAGTTTTCCACACTGTCAATACATACCTTACCACGTAGAAATAAAATAATATCCGTAAAAGTGGCATAACACGTAAAGTCATTAATCACAACATTAAAAATAGCAAATTACAGACAAAAACACAGTTCGTCAACACCTTCAATTATTCATGTCATCACTAAAGTCCTTACAACATGCAAACAAATCAATAACACATGAAGTCATTACTCACAACATTAAAAATAGCAAAATACCCCACACACACAGAGACAAGTCTTCAACAACTTCGAATAAATGTTTGTTGATCTCAATCAATATGCTCACTCATTTGCAGAAGTAAGGCATGTTCATTCCAGAACTCTTTGGTAACGGGCTCCACGTAGTCTTCTTAGCTCAACTGAATTACATAAAATGTTAAGCTCATCCATATTAAGAATTATTCACCTGTCCCATCGTGAAAAAAGATGGTTAATCTAATGAACAAAAATGTTATTTAAGATGTAGTAACGATAACAAATTAGAAAAAACATGCATAACCATACATGTAGATATATGATTGTGACATATGTTATATAAATATAGAACTCCCTCTCATATCTCCATAGTTGCAACCAATTTATTGTACACTTCACCCCACCCAACACCTTGGGTGTTGTAATAACTGCGTAATAGTTTGTTGAGTCTTTCTAAGTTGGAGAAAATAGTACAACATATATGTAATTGCGTAAAGATGTTGTACCTGGACGTCATGTCTTTCTAAGAAAACGTGTTGTACCTGAACGTCTTATGCGTACTATCCTTCGCGCACCAAAATTGCTCAAGTGTGGTTGGTGTGATTGGTCATTACTCTTCTCCACTCTAGTTCACTTGTAGGATCTATTACCTAACCAAATGCTCAATAATATGTTCAAAATGTCGTTATAACAATGCCTAAATCATCAACAATCATATACATTAAACATATTATGTATTGCCTAAGAAGTTGATAGAATCTTATACAATAAAATTACTCCAAATATGCTTTGTGACTTGTGTGTTTCTCCTCTCCAAAACTCCCTTGTATGTACAGAGACAAATATTAATTTTAGAGGAAACAACTCGGGTGGTCCATGTACTATACGCGTTTTGCCACATTAGTCCCTAAACAAATTTTTTTATCTATTTTAGTCCTTAAACATTGCACCGTTTGCCATATTGATCATTTTCTCAACTTCCGTCCAAAAAAGTCTGTTTGTGGACCCCACACGAGGGGCAAAAAAGACCTTTCCCATCTCCTCTACCCGTCACCGGCCAGAAACCCTTATTTCAGGTGGGCAGAAACCAATTCCTCCCTCAAAAAACACAAGGCTTCGATCAGGGCCTGTGGAGCGATACCGCCGTTGGTTGCTTTGATGATCAGTGGGTCGGTGAGAGCCAAAAAGGACGCCTTAACGACGCTTTACAAGCTTTGTTCGGCGAGAGTGAACAAGGAGAGGGCGGTGACCGCCGGTGCGGTGAGGCCGCTGGTGGAGGAGCGGGGGACCGGGCTGGCAGAGAAGGCGATGGCGGTGCTGAGCAGCCTGGTCGGGATCAGGGCAGGGAAGGAGGTGATCGTGGAAGAGGGCGGTACGGCTACATTCGTGGAGGCGATCGAGGACGGGACGGCCAAGGGACCTGCCGAAGCATGCCGCTCTGCTTTCACTTGCAGTCCAGGGCGAGGGCCCGGTCCAGGTGCTTGGACAGGTAGGAGGCGATGCGGCGGAGGTGGAGCTCGTAGAGAGACTGGGTGGAAGAGGCGAGGTGGACGGTGAAGCAGAGGAGGTGCGCGAGCTGGGTGGTCTGCTTGGCGAGCTCAGAGCAGTCAGGCTTGGAGGATTCGGGCTCCTAGGCTGATTTGATGACCCAGTCGGCGAGCAAGCAGGATCAGGAGGGAGAGCTCGTCTTTGATGGATTTTTCTTCTTCGACTGCCATGGGGTTGGGCTGGACGTGGAAAGATTTCATTCGACCCCTAAATGGGGTTGGGCTGGCCATGAGTACTAGTTTTATCGAGTGGGATGGGTCTGGTCTGGCCCTTGAGCCCGTCCAACCCATGCATGTTGCAACCATACCCTTTTTCACTCCTCCCTTTCCTGGTTGAGATCCCCCCCCCCCCCCCCCCCTTTTTAACTTTAAGAAAATAACTTTCAAGAAAATAGTTAAAGAAAGGGAAAAAAAATACTAAAAAAAATAGTTACAAAGAAAGAGGGGGCGGGGGGGATAGCTTTTAATAAGTTTTCCACACTGTCAATACATACCTTACCAAGTAGAAATAAAATAATATCCATAAAAGTGGCGTAACACGTAAAGTCATTAATCACAACATTAAAAATAGCAAATTACAGACAAAACCACAGTTCGTCAACACCTTCAATTATTCATGTCATCACTAAAGTCCTTACAACATGCAAACAAATCAATAACACATGAAGTCATTACTCACAACATTAAAAATAGCAAAATACCCCACACACACAGAGACAAGTCTTCAACAACTTCGAATAAATGTTTGTTGATCTCAATCAATATGCTCACTCATTTGCAGAAGTAAGGCATGTTCATTCCAGAACTCTTTGGTAACGGGCTCCACGTAGTCTTCTTAGCTCAACTGAATTACATAAAATGTTAAGCTCATCCGTATTAAGAATTATTCGCCTGTCCCATCGTGAAAAAAGATGGTTAATCTAATGAACAAAAATGTTATTTAAGATGTAGTAACGATAACAAATTAGAAAAAACATGCATAACCATATATGTAGATATATGATTGTGACATATGTTATAAAAATATAGAAATCCCTCTCATATCTACACACTTGCAACCAGTCTATCGTACACTTCACCCCACCCAACACCTTGGGTGTTGTAATAACTGCGTAATAGTTTGTTGAGTCTTTCTAAGTTGGAGAAAATAGTACAACATATATGTAATTGCGTAAACATGTTGTACCTGGGCGTTATGTCTTTCAAAGAAAACATGTTGTACCTGAACGTCATTATGCGTACTATCCTTCGCGCACCAAAATTGCTCAAGTGTGGTTGGTGTGATTGGTCATTACTCTTCTCCACTCTAGTTCACTTGTAGGATCTATTACCTAACCAAATGCTCAATAATATGTTCAAAATGTCGTTATAACAATGCCTAAATCATCAACAATCATATACATTAAACATATTATGTATTGCCTAAGAAGTTGATAGAATCTTATACAATAAAATTACTCCAAATATGCTTTGTGACTTGTGTGTTTCTCCTCTCCAAAACTCCCTTGTATGTACAGAGAAAAATATTAATTTTAGAGGAAACAACTTCGGTGGTTCCTGTACTATACGTGTTTTGCCACATCAGTCTCTAAACAAAATTTTTATCTATTTTAGTCGTTAAACATTGCGCCGTTTGCCATATTGATCATTTTCTCAACTTCCGTCCAAAAAAGTCCGTTTGTGGACCCCACACGAGGGGCAAAAAAGACATTTCCCCTCCTCTACCCGTCACCGGCCAGAAACCCTTATTTTCAAGTGGGCAGAAACCAATTCCTCCTTCCAAAAACACAAGGCTTCGATCGGGGCCTGTGGACTGATACCGCCGTTGGTTGCTTTGATGATCAGTGGGTCGGTCAGAGGCAAGAAGGACTCCTTGACGACGCTTTACAAGCTTTGTTCGGCGAGAGTGAACAAGGAGAGGGTGGTGACCGCCGGTGCGGTGAGGCCGCTGGTGGCGATGGTGGAGGAACGGGGGACCGGGCTGGCAGAGAAGGCGATGGCGGTGCTGAGCAGCCTGGCCGGGATCAGGGCAGGGAAGGAGGTGATCGTGGAAGAGGGCGGTACGGCTGCATTCGTGGAGGCGATCGAGGACGGAACGGCCAAGGGACCTACCGAAGCATGCCGCTCTGCTTTCACTTGCAGTCCAGGGCGAGGGCCCGGTCCAGGTGCTTGGACAGGTCGGAGGCGATGCGGCGGAGGGGGAGCTCGTAGAGAGACTGGGTGGAAGAGGCGAGGTGGACGGTGAAGCAGAGGAGGTGGGCGAGCTGGGTGGTCTGCTTGGCGAGCTCAGAGCAGTCAGGCTTGGAGGATTCGGGCTCCTAGGCTGATTTGATGACCCAGTCAGCGAGCAAGCAGGATCAGGAGGGAGAGCTCGTGTTTGATGGATTTTTCTTCTTCGACTGCCATGGCTGAGGGAGCGGCTGCTGCGGCTGCTCCTGCTGTTGCTGAGTGAATTGAAAGTAGAATGACCAAGAGAGGGGAAGTGTCCTTTGTGCCCCTCGTGTGGGGTCCACAAACGGACATTTTTGGACAGAAATGGAAAAAAGGACCACACTGGCAAACGACGTAATGTTTAAGGACTAAAATAGATAAAAATTTTGTTTAGGGACTAATATGGGAAAACGCGTATAGTACATAGACTACTCGGGTTGTTTCTTCTTAATTTTATAGTGATGTCAGCAATATAGATTCAACCACATATTAAAAAACAATAAATACATATACATGTGATGGCAAGAAGATGTGTGCCAAATTTGCATTGTACATTGATATCTTCAATGCATAAGTAGAAAAAAGTTTGTCATATTTTTTAAGATTGAGGCGGTGATGTCTAATCTACATTCATTTTGTGCAAATACAGTAGACTTTCATCATTATGATATGTTGTTTTTGCAAGGAGATTTCTACCAAATTTGCATTGTATATTGATGTCTTTAATATACAATGCTAAAATGAATAGTGACGTTGTGATGCCTAATCTGCTATTGTGCGAGGTAAAGTTTTATCATTTTGATATCTTGTCTTTACAAGAAGGTTTCTATGCAAAGCCGCAATTGTAATTGTTAATATCGATGTCTTCCTTCTTCTTCTTTTTTTAGTAAATGAGAGAGTAACATTAATAAGTAAAAGTTACAACAAATTTGTTGGATCACCCTTTTTTCTCTTTTAGCATTTCCCAACATACTAAGTCACGACACACCGTGACTATTACAAAAGTAAAGTAACAAACAAGATACATCTAATAAACATGAAACAAAAGGAGGCTATTGCAAAGTAAATCTGCAAGGCCGCATGAAAGTATGGTGAACTCGTTGTATATTGATGTCTTCGATATATATAGTTATAAATTGAGCAAGTAGTGCTGGTGTAAAGTCTAGTCTGCTATTGGGCAAGCAGTAAAGTTTCGTCATTTGATATGTTGTATTGGAATGATTTTATTACCATGTTTAGAAGAAGGCTAACAAGTGGATACTTCACCACCATTGTGAAAAGCTCCTTAGCTTAAGTAGAATATAAGTAGAAGTGAACATCCAAATTTAAGAATCTTTGTCACACCAAGCATAGTACTCAAAAAATTCAAAATAAAACATACATACTTGAATTCAGATCATACAACGTACATAGAATTCCTTAACGTTAAATAAACAACTACACCGCAACAATCACCTAAGGTAGCAGCGATTAGTAGCTATAACATGATTCCCTCATATATGATCAGCCACCCAATCTCTTAAGTTAGCCATGTAATTACAAGCTGCCTGCAACGAGTTGGGAACTTCAAATAAGTTACCTCTTCCCCGGGTACTCGCATGCCTTCTTCCGTATGATCCATGAAAAGAATGTCGTTTGGCGAATTTAGCCGGATGAGTTGTGCAGAACAAACAACCGTCGACGATACTATTTTGCTTGACAGGGTTGTTACTTCAACATCAATTTCAAAATTGAAAACCTGGCCTTCGGACCCCCGCATGGTTCAATAACGTTGCAGTTCACATTCTTTCCATGTGTCGTGATTTCCCGGACTTCAACCGACAAATACAACATACAAACGTGGCATTGTTAACCCTTTAATAAAGAAGACATTTACAAATAATCATTCTTAGAGGATTTGATTCAAATAACATAGAGGACTTGCTATAGTTATCACTTAAAAGAGAAAACAATTAAACGTGCAAAAGGCAAAAATCAGAATATTTGCCTACGCTAACAAAAGCAAGACTTGCATTGATATCAAAGAGAAAGCTACATAGAGTACATGCCTACTAATATATTATTACATGCCAAACACTGAATAGCAAAAAGTGCTGAAGCTAAATAGAGAGAGAGCTCTAGAAGTACTAAAACATCGCCAAGGTGTAGTGCTGGTGGGTCTGTCCCCTATCATCTTCTTATAACAAGGATCGTCCATCCAAACAAGTGACGGTAAGGTAAGTCTCTAGCCCTGATGGCAAGCTGACCAGTGTCGTGAAGAATAGCCGGATCCCCTGTGCTGATGCTACAAAAATCAAAACTAGAGCTAGTGTAACATACGTCATACAATAGGCTTCAGCACTGGATCCATGTCCTCACTACTCACCAAATGTGATAGAACAGAAGAGAAGTTAATATGGATAAAGAGATGTTTGTAACAGCGTGTATGAGCCCAAATGTATGCAGATAAAATAGCTGTCGCTGAAGCGGTGTGTGTAGTGGCAGCCCGAAAGGTCCGAGTAAAATAACCCAGTTTCATCTGCTTATTATCCGTCACAATCAAGGTGCAAGTAAAAGTGCAAAACTTTGTGAAATACCGTACAATTCACACGATAATTAAAAATAATGTTATGATTACTAATATTTTTGCATATTTAAAGTTTGTTTAAGTGGTAGTAATCATACTTGTAGTAAATTTCAACATTTATCTTAATATATAATTTTATTTCTCATATTTTTAAATTCTTTCTTATTTAGAATTTTTTTAAGGTGCAAGTAAAAGTGCAAAACTTTTTATCTTTACTTAGTTTTTGCCCTTTATATTTTTTTTCCTTATCTTGTTGAATACTTTAGGTGATTAAAGTCATAATTAAATACTAATAATTTAGTTTATTAATTAAGTATAGTATAAAAAATTTATAACTTATGAGATATAACATTTATTTTTATATATAATTTTGTCTTTCACATTTTTACATTATTTCTTGGTTATAGTTTTTTGAAAGCGTGAGTAATCTAATCAAATCTTATCAGTTATTTTATTGATGATGCACACTGCTTATGACTTGATAATTATATTTCATTTTCTTTCTTTCTTTCTTTCTTTTTTTTTTGGCATTTAAAAAGAGTATATGATTTCAATTTGAGAGATTGAGGTAATATAACTAAAAATTAATTTGTGAAAGTGAATTTTTTTTTATATTTCAATTTTTTTGTTTGAACATTAAGTCAAATAAGGTTTGATTCCTTTTCTTTGCATTTGTTAGATGTGTATGATTTTCACTTTAAAGTTTGAGCTATTTAGGTAAAATTAATTTCTTGATTAAACATCTATTTTGATATTTTGAAGTATTTTAAAAAGTTAAGTCATTTTTTTCTGTAAAACAAAAAAACTTTTAATTTGTGAGTATAATCTTTAGTTTCATAAATGATTGTCATAGTTTTATTTAATTTTTTTGAAGTACTGTTGAGATGTTAATAGTCAAAATTAAAACCTAATACGTAAATATATATGTCTATAACACAGAGTTTCAAAAGTTATAAAATTAAATTTTGAGCTTTATAAGATTTATAAATATCGGAACAATTATATCGACGAACCTTTCAATAATAAATCGTAGTAATGACTTTAGTATTTTACCTGTGAAGAGTTATTTTGTTATTTTAAAGTACTTTTGAATTGTTAAAAGTTAAAATTAAGGCATAATATATGAGCATATTGATTAGATTGAGTTTTAGGAGGTGTAGAATTTGTTTTCTAGTTTTATAAGGTATAAGAAAATTGGGCAAATTAGACCTACTATTTCGTTAGTAATAAATCATATTAAAGTGTTGGTAAGTTGGGATAGAAAAGAAAAAGACACGAAAACTGATAGGATGTTGTGTCGAATAATTAGAATGAGTGACATGTCAAGTAATTAGTGCCATGAACATTTATGTTTATTGTCTAGACTGAATAAACCTACTCAAAAACATGCAATGAAAATCTTAGAGCTAAAATGGAAATAAGTGGAGCTATTTTACTTCCTTTAAGACAACTAACCTTTTAAAATGTAGAAATAACCTTGAAAAGATATTGTGTATAATGGCGATATCTATATTTTATATGCTTTACTTCATGGTCATGTTCGGCGCTTTTTCGACCATCTATTTAATTTTGAATATTTTCTAAGACAATTAATATTAAAATGTGTGTGCATTGTTTAATTATTGTCTGAATGATCATAAAAATATCATATCAATTAAAAAAATATTTTTAAATCTTTGAGGCTAAATAATTATATAACGGTAAATATTCATAAAGTTGTCTAAACTGTAATAAATGGGTTGGTAATTGCGTAAGATTACAAAATTCTTATACTTCATCTTTGATTTGTAGATTGTTCATTAAGTTCTAAGCTTATAATATATTAAGGTGATTATAGAAGTTTGTGAAGTTAGAATATCACATATTTGACATTATTTTTTTTGTACCTTACCCTATATATACACATGAATTAAAACATAATGAATTAAAAATCAGTCGCAGTCATTTTTATTGGAAAATAAAAATCCTAAAAAAGGTGCATGAACCATACAATTAGTAATTTACTGTGTAGACATAAATAGGAAACTAAAAATAAACATTGGAACTGAAATGGAAGTACGTGAAGTAATTTTAATCCATTTTAGATAATGAATTATTTCTATCTAACGCTCATGAAAATCCCTACAACCCTCTATATAAAATAGTTAATGATCGATAAACTATGCTTAGCGTCATTTTTATTAACACCATACTTGACAATTTTTAAAAGTATCTTTTTAAAGTCACTAAATAAGTGTGCCACTAAAAGTATACAACGACCATTGATTCATTATATGGGAGGTTGTAGGCATCTTCCTATGACCTGGGTAACGACAAAAAATTACTTAGATAATCATCATTTTAAAAGATATAATTAACCTTGTAAAAGAAATAACGTAGCATTATGGTGACAATCCCTGTATTTAATTGTTTCACTTCAGGATCATGTTCAACAATTTTTAAAGGTGTCGTTTTGATCTGTTTTTGAAGATTTTTTTAAGTAATCAATTTAAGAATGCGCTATATTTGATTATTTGTTTTGGGCATTCAAAAGAGTATATGATTTCTACTTTAGATTTTGAGTTGTTATATTAAAATTAATTTGTAAAGTAAACTGCTATTTTGGCAGTTCCAAGATATCTAAAAATGAAGTCATATTCGTTTTGTGTATTGCGTATATGAAAAGATATTAAGTATTAATCTTTATTTTTGATACATGGTCTTCGTATTTTATATTTGTGAGATTCTATATATTTTGTTATTTTAAAGTGTACTTAATGTATTAAACGCCAAAATTAAGGCCTAATATATAAATACATTTATAAGGTAGTGTTTTAAAAACTTTAGAGTTAGTTTCCTAATTTTAAAATGTTTACAAAAATTGGGCCAGTAATAGCCACAATTTTTTAACAATAAATTATAACACATAGTTAATAAGTTGGGGTGAAAACAAAATGACCAAAACAAATAGGATGATGTGTCACATAAGTAAGAGAGATAAAAAGAAAAAAAACACTAAAAAAGCTAATGTATTTGAAAGTTCAATATTATATAATTTAAATTTTAGAATTGTTTTTCTAGTTTTAAAAGATTTATAACAATTGGGGCGTTGATGTTCCCAAATATTTTAATAATAAATTTTAGTAAAGACTTAATAAGTTGTGTAAAAAAAGAAAAGGGTATTAAATAAATAAGATGATGTGACGCATAAGTAAGAGAGGTAAATAAGAAAAAGAACATCTAAAAAAGTTTATGTGTTTTAAAATTCAATGTGAAATAATTAGAATTAATTGATGAAGTAAAATCTCACGTATGTAATTATCTACAACAATTAATTCATATTCCTTTTATAGAAAATAACTCCAAGTCTGTTGCCACCACTACATTGATTGCTTGCAAGACCTAATTAATTTGCTAATTAGATTGCAAAGCCTAAAATAATGTTATAGAGAAATTATGAACCGATATATACAACAAAAATGATGATTGGTAAACCGAAAAAGCAGATTCGTTTTTCACAAGTCTACGGTAATTCAATTTGTAGTTTTGCACAATAATTGACGGAGATCAGAAGAGATGCAGAGTCACGAGATTCTCCAATAATTCTCAGGCTCTCTCTCTCTCAGAGGCGCCACGTGAAGGAGATCAGAAGAGACGCATGTGCGTTGTTGGGTGCAGAGTTCGTAGGTCCCGCCACGTGAAAGGAACAGAAGGAATGAGACATTGCATTGAGGTGAGTGGACGGCGTGAGGGGAATTGGAGAGAGAGAGAGAGAGTAGAGTTGTCAAAGGGCCGGGCTTGGGCCGGCCCAGCCCAAGCCCATCGGGCCTGTTGTGGGGCCGGGGTGGGGCCGGGCCAGTGGGGCTGCCAACCGGGCCGGGCCGGGCCAGGCCTGCCGAAGGGAAACCTAGGCCCAATATCTAGGGCCGGGCTTGGGCCGGGCCCGGGCCCTTTTTTTTCTACTTGTTATTCAATTTTAAATTTCATCTCTAGGCAATATTCATAATTTAACGAACCTAATCTTTATCCTTTTATATCATTATAAGAAATATACACATATATATATATATATATATATATATATGTATGTATGTATATACATATTTATTTGTTAGCCATTATATTTTTTATTATATGTTAAACATTTTCATACTCTTCTTGGTGAGCTTTATTAATAAAATCTAACACATAACAATTTATATAGAAAAATAATAAATGTGTTCATAGGCCCTCCTCCTTTTATCCGGGCTTGGGACCGGCTGCTTGTAAACAAACAGGCGAAGTTACCTATTTTTTTATATATACGAAAAAAAATATATCTTGCTTGTAAAAATTTATTTTATATATATAGAAAAAAAGTATATTTTGTGAAAAAATTTATTCTTAAAACTCTAACAATCAAAATAATAATGCATGTCTATCCAAAATATCAGCAATCAAAGATCAAGAAATCTGCAACGTCAACCAAAAGGATCAAAAGAGAAAAATAAAAACAAATTACCTAATCATCCGGAAGTACTTCAATATCCGAGTCACTGCTCTTCCTATCATCAATCGGTTTATCTTGCTCGCGGTATTTCGCATCAAGATAATCCTTCCAACATACACATAGCTCGAGCGACTCGGGGTTAAGACGACTCCTCCTGTCATCCAAAACCCTCCCGCTTGCTGAAAATGCCGACTCTGAAGCAACCGTGGAGGTTTGCACTGGCAGTACATCCCGTGCAATTTGGGATAAAGTTTTATACATGTTTTGATTTTGTTTCCAAAAATTTAACAAATTAAAATTAACCTGTTCTTGCCTTGGTAAATCAGAATAATTATCAGTATTTGAATATACACCAATCTCATTAAAAGAGGAAAAAGTATACGAACCTGCCGAATTAGAAGTACCTTCACCTGGTAGTTGTCTTGCTACTAGATGTTCAAAGCCCTGAAGGTATGGCGCATAATACCTCTCAGCAGTGGATGATGATGTAGCTCGCCCGCGCACATCAGCAGAATTACGATAGAGGTTGAACAAGTCCTCAAACCTCTTGCTCACTTTTGCTGTGAGTGCGGTTGTGTCATCTGCTGTGTAGTCCATTAATCTCGATATCTCTTGTATCGAGGCGTTCACGCCATGCAACTTTAACCTAAGATCTAAACAAGTAGCCACAACAAAAATAACAGGCAATTTCTTTCAATATTTATTAAATTTTTTATCCATCTCTTCTACTATTTGTTTAAAGGGTCCTATATATCTCCATTTTGTTAACATTGTAGCCATCTTGAGAATTTCTATTACAGCGAGAGGAGAGGTGGGATAGTACGTACCAGACAATAAATTCGTAGACGTGTAGAATACCTCTAAAAATTCAGCTAGGTATGTGGCCATCTGCCATTCCTCTTGAGTTGGCAAGCCGGCTGGGAACTGGGTTAGTAGAAAATGCGTATAGACTTCTCGGTATGCCAGAATGTGTAAAAACACGTGGTATGTAGAGTTCCACCTGTGGACCACATCTGTAACTGCTCTCCTGCGAGGCATATTATATTGAACACACAACGTTTTAAATTGTTGTGTTCTCAAACTCGAGCCATTAACATACGCTGTCATACCCCTCATTTTGAGAAGAATATCTCCTGCAGCAGCTAAACCATCTTGAACAATTAAATTAATAATGTGACAAACACAGCGAACATGAAATAATTCACCATTAAGTACAGGTTGAAGCGTCTCCTTTAAAGCTGCAACAACAACTTTATTATTAGAAGCATTATCAAAACTAACACTCATAATCTTATCCTTAATTTTAAATGTGTTGCATGCTTTTAATATAAGAATAGCAATGTTCATTCCATCGTGCGGATAAGGGAATTGCTCGAAAGCGATGATTCTCTTGTGCATAACCCAATCTGCATCAATCCAATGAGCGGTCACACAAGAATAACTAACAAAAGTATAAGGAGATTGCCAAATATCAGAAGTAAGACTAACTTTACTGTCAAATTTATCGAAATAATCGATAAGGCGTGCTTTAGCAGCCTTGTACTGTCGGAGTGCATCGGATCTAGTTGTGTTTCTATGAACCTTTTTGTACAAAGGTTGAACGTATGTGTTCATATATCTAGAGTGCTTAGGATTATCGGCAAAAGAAAAGGCTTGTTCATCATGAATAACAAATTCAGCGAGACCGTCTCTTTGCTCTCGCTGATTATAAACAAATAACTTACCGTCAAAAGATAACTGCGTTTGGGTAGGTTCGACGTGGCCTTGTCGAGGTGCACACTGAGGGTAATGCCTGTTAAGATGTCCATTACCACTACCAGACGAAAATAATTTAAGACAGTACTTACATCGAGCTTTTCGGACGCCGTCCACCGTAATTACGTCGAAATGATTCCAACACTCGGCTCTCTTCTTTTTACCCTTTTGGACTTCAGGCACGTTATCAGAGGCATTGCTCGGCCCTTCTTCATCATCACCAGGCATAGGGTTGAGATTATGCCACTGAGTAGTAGCTTCGCCAACCGAGCTGCGTCCTTGACTATAATGCGGGGGGTCTTCATCAGGCGTGTATTCAAAATCTGGAATGTTTTGATTGAACTCCCAATTGGCTTTGGTATCTATCATACTGCCTGTACTCATTCGTCCACGAACGAATGGTTGTGTTGGGGCTTGGATTGGTGTTTGTGATGGCCGTGGCGCTGGCGCTTGTGCTGGTGGTGGTGCTTGCGATGATGATGATGTTTTTCGTGATGACGATTTACGACTCAGTTTCTTCAATAATCCAGCCATATTTCACGCTAAACTTTGTAAGAGTAACTAAATACACAAGTATAAGAGTAGTAATAAGAAATAACAATTAAAAGAATGAACGAGTAACAAATATTAGAGTGTTAGTAATTAATAAGAATTTAGCAGGACTAGTAATTAATAAACAAGAGTACTAATTAGTAAATACTAGTAGTAATTAGCAAGAGTAGTAATTGGAGAGGAAAATAGTAGCAAAGCTTGTAGAAATATAGAATGTTTAGGTAAGAGAGAGTAAGAAGATTGGTGTGAAAAATTAGAGAAAAATGGTGTGAATTTATAAATTTTAGAAACTTCACAAAAGACCAAAATACCCCTACAAACTATCCGTTTATAGTTGTTGGGGAGGGTAAGAGTGTAAAGGAGTTGAAAAATATAGGTTAGACTAAAATACCCCCCAAACTAGCCGTTATATTGCTGTTGGGGGGGTAAAAGTGGAATTTTGGAAAAGGGGTGGAAGAAAGGGGGGGGAAAGCAAAAGATTCAAACAAGTGGTGGGGCCAAAACCGGGCCAGAACCGGGCCGGCTTCGGGCCGGGCCAAACCCGGGCCGGGCCGTTTTCCAGATTTTGAAGGCCTGGTCTAGGCCCAGGCCTCTGCACGCGGGCCGCTACTGTTCATCGACGAGGCCGGGCCAGCCCGCGGGCCGCCCGGCCCATTTGACAACTCTAAGGGAGAGTGAATTAAAAGCAGGTGATGGCTTGATCTAAGCCCTTCCTTCTCACCTAACTCAATCGGACGGCTGTGGATCCGGATCCGAAGACTTGAAGGACCACGTGAATGAATTAAGCAGTTGAAGCCCCTGCAACTGCTACAAATTCATACCATTCCTTGAAACATCTGCTGGTACAAATTCTTGCTGTAATTCCTCGTCTTTAAGCCTCATCTGCTACATTTGCTTCTCTTCTACCAAACGCTCTGCCATGGATATTGTGGTTTCCTGTTTGACAGGAGTTATAGTAGAACTAGGAAAATGTTTATGCGGCTGCGCCTATTCTAAGATCGAGAATTTCGCGAAATTTCGATCGAACCTCGAAAATCTCAGAAGGGAAATGGCTAACCTGATCATTCTCAGAACCAGCGTGCAAGTAATAATCGCCGAGGCTAAGAGAGATGGCCATGAACTGCCGAACCGTGCACGTGTCAATGAGTGGCGAGAACAGGTTGAGAAGCTGGATACAGAAGTGGGTTTGTTTGTAGAAGCAAGCACGACGAACAGCAATGGTGAAACTCTAAGCAAGTACTGTCCAAGTTGCTGTTTTAGTTGTAAACCTGGTCTTGAAGTAACGAGGAAGCTCAAGCACGTCAAACAACTAATAGACGAAGGTAGTTTGCTAAGACAAAGAGCAGATGCCGAGCTGAAGCGAAAAAAACAGGAGGTGCCAAAAGGCCAGAGCATCCCTGGACCTTCAGCTCAATCAAAATGTTTGGACTCGGTGCTAAAATCGTTGAACCGTGAGGATGTTAGTCGGATTGGCGTTTGGGGGATGGGAGGAGTAGGTAAGACCACTTTGGTCAGGACCTTAAACAATACTCCTTCCTTTATGCAACCTTTTAGCGTGGTCATATGGGTTACGATATCTAAGCAGTTTGACAAGCGGAGGGTCCAGATAGATATTGCCGAGAGGCTGAAATTGCACACGACCATGGAAGAAAGCATGGAGAGCACAGCTCGTAGAATACTTCAGAGGCTTCAGCTGGAAGAGAAACTTCTCCTCATCCTGGACGATGTTTGGGAGGCGGTCGATTTGGATCATCTTGGTGTCCCTGAACCAGACGATCGCCCGGGATGGAAACTGTTATTGACCTCTCGGTCCTTAGATGTTTGCAGGCAGATGAAGACAGATGAAGACATCAAAGTGGAAGTTCTAGATGATGAGGAATCCTGGAAACTCTTCACTCAAAACGCTGGGAAGGTTGTCAATCTTGAAAACATTGAACAAGTCGCAAAGCAAGTGGCTAGAGAATGTGGCGGATTGCCCCTACTAATCAAAATAGTTGGCGCGTCTATGAGGGGAAAGGAAATGGTTCACCTGTGGGATGATGCCTTGAGCGAAATGCAGAGGTCACCAGTACCTAACATCAATGGAATCCATAATAAGGTCTACAAGCCCCTAAAATGGAGTTACGATGCACTCGAGGGAACGACTATCAAATCTTGTTTCCAATTTTGTGCATTGTTTCCAGAGGATTTCTCAATTGACGTCAAGGAAATCGTCCAGTCCTGGCTGGCAGAAGGTTTAATAGATGAACTAAGAAGCTACGAGGAGTCAACGAATCGAGGAATTGCTTTGATTGAGAACCTGAAAGACTCATGCTTGTTGGAGCGTGGTGATTTTGGCTATAGTGTCAAGATGCATGACGTGGTTCGTGATCTTGCCTCCTGGATTTCATCATCATCTTCCTCGGAGGATGGATGCAAGGCCTTTGTCAGATCTGGACTTGGCCTGACAAACTTTCCGGAGGTAGAAACACCAGATTCGGTGAAACGAGTTTCTTTCATGCATAACAGAACAAGAAATCTACCCGAGTCTGTGGTACAATGTCCAGAGGTATCGACCTTACTTCTTCAAGATAATTACTTGCTTGAAATCGTTCGAGAAGGATTCTTAATGGCATTTAAATCGCTCAAGGTTTTGAACCTGAATGAAAGTAGCATTAAGATATTGCCTCAGTCTCTTCTCCAGCTACGTGAACTTCGGGCTCTTCTTCTCCGGCACTGCACCGATCTCGAAGAACTACCCCCACTTGGAGGGTTTACTAAACTGCAAGTGCTGAATTGTCGGCAGGCACGTATCACGGAACTGCCACAAGGTATCGAAGAGCTTAGTAACTTACGAGCATTGGATATATCTCATACATACGCCTTGAGACGTATTCAATCCGGAACTTTGTCTAAGCTGTCTAGCTTAGAGTTTTTAGATATGTCACGCTGTGGCAACTGGGGACCAACACGATTTGCTGAGCTGGCATCCCTGCAGCGCTTGACCGCTCTATACGTTAACCTGGATATCTCGCTTCTTGCATTAGGAAGTTTTGAATGGATAGAAGGACTAAAGAGATTCAATTTTTACATTGGGGATCGGAGTAAAACAAAATACTCTTTCTATGGAAGTGAATATACCGAAAAGAGAGTAACCGTCTTCACTCTTAGTCTGTCTGGAAAATACTTTGGGTGGCTGTTGAATAACGTGAGTACTCTGACTTTTGATAGCTGTGAAGAACTGGAAAAGTTTCCTGAGAGCTTGGGTAGGAATGTTTGCTACAGTACTCTGAGATCACTAACTATAGGGAACTATAACGGCCAGTTTCCATCAAGTAATGCTGGATTTTGCCAGATACCAAATCTCGAGCTCCTTAAAGTTCGTCGTGTTCATCATCTGGAGAGTATTTCCCAACTAACTTACACCCTTGGCTTGGAATTTTCTAAACTGAGAACAATCGAGGTAGTCTTTTGCGAAAAGTTAAAATATCTTTTCTCTGTTGGGGGTTCTACTTCGGCCTTGGAACATCTGGCAAGCATCACACTAGTCCAATGCGAGGAGTTGGAAGAGCTATTTGCCTATGGCAGTTCTAGTGCCAACCCTTTTCCGCATCCTATTTTTTTGAATCTGCGGAGAGTGGATTTGCATGACCTTGCTAAATTAGAGCATCTTAGCAGCGAGAACGAGCCATGGAACTGTCTGGAGGAGCTGAAAGTCTTGGGGTGTGAAAAGGTCAGGAAGTTGCCTTTGACTGCGGAAAGTGCGAAAACTATCAAACAAATCATAGGAGAGCGACGGTGGTGGAGACGGCTGAAGTGGAATGACCAAGATACCAAGTCTAGTCTACTGCAGTACTTTACTCCCGGTCCCTAAGATTGCTCAAGGATTCACAGGTACGGTCAAATCCTCGCGTTTTAGGTAGAAACTTGAGTGAATCTCTTACTTCTCCTCGTGGTCTACCACATTCAATCTTGGTATTATGGTGCATTTCTTATGTAGCTGTTTGACCATTTGTCTCGTAGATGTCTTTCCATTCATTGCCGCATTTTGTGTGTGCTTGATTTGTTCTAATCATAGAGTTATTCTCAAGCTCCAAGGGTTGAAGAAGGTTGCTTCAAGGATAAAAGATCGATTCATCACTAGCTTGTATGAGCAAGTAGCTGATGCGCTACATTCTTCTTTAGAATGTCCTTATGGTTTACTCTGGTACTATGCCACGCCTACAACGCCATCTCCCTCCGAGTCCTAGAGTCTTCTCAAAGATTTCACAGCTGGAGTGGCATCAGTCTGTATGTTTAGCAGTTAATGGCTATAAGTTGAAACTAGTCATACCTGCTCTACAAAAGCTTGAGAACAAGCTCTTTTCTATGTTTTCAACAAACATGAACTTGCATTGTTGGTTTTTATTCTTGGTTCTCTCTTTGCGGTTGTACTCTCCTTCGGCAACCTTTACTCTTGATCAAGTTTCGATGTTGTACTTTGCATTTAATGCGAGTAAGCTTTAATTTAATACTGGATTTTATATGAATCATAAATTCTATCAGAGCTTGATATTCCTCGTAAAAATTTATAGTGATCCAATCGACGGACTTATATGTTTTTTATAATTTGCAATTTGGTGTGCGCCTTTCTTCTGCTCCCTTCTCTGCCCCCATCAATTTGATCTAGCCATATCAGTGATTTCTAGTAACATGGAAGCTTTCATCAATGTAGAACTGAAAATTTTGAACCTCTCTCTCCTCACCCTTCTATGAAATTAACGAAAGCCTTGTTTACGGGAAAACTATCTCCCTGCATTCTCAATACTCCGGTAAGTTCCTAGCAATCAAGTCGTCTTTTATTCCTTCTCGTGTTATTCTCAGTCTACCCCTGCCTCGTCTTACCCCCATCGACTTGGCATCATGCACTTAAGCACTCTCATCACTGATGTTAGTTCTTAGTTAATAAGTTGCTAGCCTCCCCAACATCATACGAACCTTTTCTATCTACTTCAGCGATTTTGCGATCCAAGAGCAGGGAACAAAACCTTCCTTTCATCCGTTCTGCTCTTAACTTTTGGACAAAATCCTCAAGCTCTCTTTCCTTGTGCAGTATTAGTCCAAGATGCCCGAATGTATCTTTGTTAGAGATCTCTTGCCATAGCAGAGTTAATCTACTAGCAAAAAACTACAATTTATCCAGTCTTACAAACTCTTTTAGTGGTCTCAGTCCTGCTTAGCTTACTGCCTTTGATTCTGCGGGAACCATCCATGACTTTTTCTTAGCATTTACCCTATTCTAGTCTCATTAATTAGCATTGTGTCAGATGCAGATAACATTCCCCTTGTCCGAATACTCTCTTATTTCCCCTAGAACATGAGATCATGCCTTGTAATTTGAAAGTTCCTCTTGCAATGGGGAACTTATTGATCATCAGGTTCTTTGACTAATTCGGCTTTCTCATCAAAATGTGCTTGATAACTGCTTACTATAAAGACGCACTATTCTTCTACATAACTCACCACATAACTTGGCATCCTATTGTATGTTTATTCGAATTTATAAAGACCTAATTAATGAAGATATTCTCTGTATTCTTTAATCACCATTCATCGCTAAGTCAAGAAGACAGGGCCTCTCCCAGGCATGAAACCAAATTACTTCTCGAAACATTTGGTCTCTCTTCTTATTCTATGACCGATAAGCCTTCTATACCTGTAACTCTTCTTATGAGGTAACAAAATTTACCGGGCATTTTCATAATACTCAAAACCTTATCGAACAGCCTCATTGGGCCAAAACAATTTATTAAAACCGGCACGTGACAACGAGATTTAATTCGCCCGTCTACTCTTCATATCACTGTTATGCATTCAAAAAACAAAATCTGGCAATGGATGAAAAGACTCACAAAGATGAAAAAAAACCACCAGCTAAATTTTCGAAGTATGCTTAGTGTACAAGGGGCCAACTATCCCCATCCTAGTACAAGTCGAGCTACTTTTCCAGGAATAGGATTCCAGGAATAGGATCTTTATTTCCACCAGAGTTTGTCTCAAGTACTAGGTGAGCCGTTGGGTTGATCCGATATGATGGTTGGTTTACATAGTTGCGGCCGGCCTACTACTGGCATCTGTAGGGATTAGTACATGAGACGTCGATCTCTGGCTGGAAGAAAAAAAGAGGCTTCGCTCGTTTGGCCTTCCTACGCTGACCAAATCATGTGTTTTAAGCAAAAAGACTATGTTAGCAAGCCAAATATCAAGGCGGAGATAAACCGGACGATCAATAATATATGGTCCCCTACGCTATAAATAAACGACAATTTATGGATTGAAGCAATAAAATATCATCTCAGAAATAATGTACATAGAGAAGACTTGTTTTAGATGCGCATTGGAATCTTATTATTTAGTCCTCAAAAGAAGAAGGCTTGCGGGTATCTTGTTTCGCATTCTGTTCGGTCAAAGCAAAGGCCATAGACATGGTGTGCTTAGTTATGAATGCTGTTTGAGGAATGACAATGGCAGTCCAGCTATAGTCTTGCATCTGGTGAAATTTAACCTATTGTGGTCAACATCTCTTACGCTGGACTTGATACCCTTTGAAGAAGGTTTCAATACCATCAAGAATGAGTACGACCATAACAAAGAAGGTTTGGACAGGAAAATTGGTTGATCTATCTACATATAAGGATTAGGGACACTGTCTGCTAGCATATAAGGTTTTAGGATGTGAAAAGTGCTAACTGGAACCTTTTGCGTTATTTACTTGCCCCTCAGAGTTGATGCTTCAACTGCACTAGAAAGGATTAGGGACACTGTCTGCTAGCATTTTTAAGAACCATTCGGTAGAGCATCATAGAGTTGCTGTAAGTGGATGAGCAGTTAAAGTTGAATATAATGCTGCAAATCCTGCTAAGATCTTTTGATCTTTAACACTCCATCCTTCTCACAACAATTGATAACTTTTATTTTTGGGATGTATCACAAGAAGCTATCACTTTTCAAAATTTTCATTTATAAAGCTCTACATTCCCTTCATTGGACCCACCTTGCTCAAAGCCCACCAATTCTATTTTCTTACTCTTCCAAGAACCGTATTTTGTATTTTCGCTTTATTCATTGTCGTATTTAGTTAGAAAATGCAATTGTGTACTTGTATCCTTTTCACTCCTTTTTCGTATCTACTTTTTTCAACTGTTTGTGTACAAACACCATTTTCATTTCCTTTTTTTCAACAATTTTTTGGATCAACGAAGTTTAGCTTTGTACACACTGTGTTTCTACATGGGTGGGGAGGACAACTACGTTGAGCTTGGTCCGTACCCCGTCAATATCAAGTGCTACCGTCTTGGGAATAAATTGAGATATGCTTTTCCAATAGTAGGTTCTTAATGTAATATATTAATACGAACGATATAATTTCCAATTGAACGGGGTTTGTGTGTACGAGATATCGTATCAGAAACACCATTATACTGACAATGCCGGGTGATCTGTTGTGTGTTAGCACGACTTCTTCTTATTTATATGGTTTAATGAAATTCGTTTAACTATTTTTCCTTCTTTCTTCTTACACAATGAATCATGTTACATTCATGTGTCGTATGATACGGATTTGAATTGCGATGATTATATATCAACTTGTGAAGCATAACTGGAACAAATCCAATAAAAAAACAAAGGAACGAGAGTAGTAAGAAGATTGCTGATATACAAGATTGAACTTGTGCATTGCGTTAAGATGTTCATGGTTAACGTGATATCCAATTCAAAGTGAGTTTTGGCTGGAGTAGCTAGTCCAATCTGCATTCGCCGTATTTGTCTACCACCCAACATCCATAGATATGATAAGAAGAAATATCTTCTCAAAGATGATTCAGAACTCAAAAGATAATTTTTTTTCAAATATCTGCTGAGTGGTGATGAAGAAAATATTTTCAGCTGAGGGATTGCAAATTTGCAACCTCCTTCTTAACAGTTGCCCAGTTGTGGAGAATTTTGAGCTGTACATGGTAACTTTACCGTGTAGCTGATCATATTTTTGGCATGAATTTTGAGAGGTGAAGACTGAAGGGAACCTATAACTGCACACAAATATTAGATTTAAAGTAACAAAGGACAGTGTATTTCGTCACTAAAAGTGTTCATTGTACCATAAAAAAATATATGGCATCCAATCTCTGCTAGGGGTAGGATCATCTGCAAGTACAAGCAGAATTTAAAGGAAATAAAAACCTTATTACCAATTGCTAACCCTATTATAAACTTTCTTTCCACGTGCAATTTTTTGCCACCGTGCGGTACCTCTGTACCTATGATATATAACAATTGAAGCAAGAAATGAAACCATAATTTCTTTGAGCAACACCACAGTAGCTTCTTTCAGCGACACCTCGTCATATTTCCAAGTTAAATAGTTTTAATGGTAACTACGCGACTATGTACCAAACATATTTGTGTCGCTAATAAATGTTATTTTGATGGGGTTCTATTTTTTAAGTTCAGTTTATTTCACAAGATCAATAAGCGGTATTACTCAGCCTTCTATAGTTCAGAAACTAATTATAGACGTTTTAAAACCCAACCTAACTAATACACTGAGCTGGAAGGACATTAATTTGACTATTGTAATCCTAAAAACACTCTCACTACAAAAATAAAAACACATATATCCAGAAAATGAAAAATAACACAAAGTTTAGACGAAAAAATGTTGTTACAATTGATTTAAATTGAGAGTATATTAATGTATATATGTACCATACCATAACTAATTAAAAAAAATTATTTATATAACACATTGTTGTTATAGTCGGTACGGGAAATAAAACATGTAATCCATTTCTTTTAATGGATTCTAACAAAAATGTAGCTAAATTTTTATAGATACTTTTTTAAATTTCCAAAAAATAGTAAGTCTAAATTGTAAAATCTAGAAGCTAATTCTAAGCATCTTACTCAACATAATAAAGTTAGTAAACTTCTCTCAAATTTTATTAAGAAAGCACAAGAAGGAAAAAGAAAATGACAGAACATATATATTACAAAGTGTCTCTCTTTGTTGATATTTTCCCTTCAAATTCTAATGGTAATTCAATCAGGGAAAACAAAAAAGGTTGATTTTTCCTTTTCCCCTTTCATAATTCACTGAAAGACCAACGGATGGCGTTGAAAAATGAAGTTTGCATTTTGCTTTTGCTTGCTAAGGAGGACCGTGGGGAGTTTGTGTGGGATTCAAAGTGCTTACGTCTCGCTTATTAGAGAACCACAAGCTGAAGGAACGTGAGTGAGAAACTACTCGAGACCTTTTGGGACCATTCCAGTAGTCGTAAAGGTGACAATTTATATTTGCCAATGTGAAAACTCTTATATCCCCCATATATGAAAGCAAATCTGAAGAAAATGGACGGCTTACGTTAAGAGACATGGCATATCCAACGGCTACTATTGACGCGCCTGGAGTTGCGCCTCAACCGCCGCTACGCGCCTAGCGCCTTAGCGCCTAGGCTCACCAGGCCCGCACCTTATCGAACGCGCTGCGCCTAGGCCTAGGCGAGGCGCGGGGTGCGAGCCTAGCTGCTCCTTGTGCCTAGGCGCGCTTTTTACATCACTGATTTAGACACTAGAAAATTCATTGCTCTTGCATCCAAAACACGGCCACGACTTGGGTTGATCAGTAAATGGAAAGCATAGATGTCTTCGACATACATGCGGTGACTTGAATAATACATCACATTCTTTTCCTATTCTGATGCAAGTCCGTCAAACTAAAGAAGACAATATCACCCCATCTAAACCAAACCCACCCTTTGATATCGTAAATCACAAATTCGGTTCATCAACAACTGAATGTCGATAAAGTGATATGCTTGTCAACAAAGGCCGTGCCTACAATCTGCTACAAGCCAAGGCCACCTATACCCTCGATATTTCTGTCACAACAATCACGATACATATTTCCAAAGGTTATGTAAAGTTAATCCTCATTGCCAGTTAGACACAATCCTCTTCATGATCCAAAAATTACTAAGACCCTAAACACACCACTGGGATAGTCACATGCCAAAAATTTAATGAACTGAGACACAGGCTACTTAATCAACCACGGCATAAGCATCAGGCAATAATAACCAGGATTGTAATTCTAAAACCTTGAGGGCTCCTTGATTCAACCTTAAAACATCTCTTTCATATGACTACCGAAATGATGTGAATAGCAAATTCAGGTCGGCCATGTGTAAAAGCACCACGGCGGCTTCATAGATCCAAGTCGCAATACTAACAGCAACGGTCAAGTTCACAAAGCCGTGTGCAATTTGAGTGGAGCCCATCAAGGAAACCATCAAGCATCCGTTTGGTGGATCCATGGAGCAGTTAAACTCTGGATATGTATAAACTATGTACACCTAGGAAATTCAAGAAAATGGAAGGAAAGACTTTGTCACAACCACATGCTTTCCACTTGAAGAGACCCTCCATTTTTCTTATCCTAAAGCAACCAGAAGCAGAGAAAAATAAAAATCAAAGATTTCCCCATCCACGTATATGCATTGTCTTGCTGAATACGTAGACCAAAGAGAAGTTAGCTAAGTTTGTGAGGTTTGCTGGACTCCGGCCAAACAACCACCCATTAGTTATCACTCCAACAGATATGGCCGAGAAATGGGAATTAGCTTGAAAGAAGAAACTACCAAAGTTCAGTTTTCCCTTAACCATAGGTGAAATTATACAAACTTTTTATCTCCTTTACTTGGATTGAGGCCAACACGCTTTACATTATATACCACTAATGACAGTAATCTTTATGGAACAATATTAAACCTTGAACATGTGATCATTCATCAGGAAATGAAAGCATCAAACAATTTCAAGACAGCATATGATATTTGAGAACAAGTCTTGTACGCAGAAATATAACTCTTTAGTTTTAACCATGAAGTGAAAATAGAGCTGATATGATGAATGTCAATCAAGAAGAAATGAGTAAGGCATTTTAGGAAAATAGGAAGAAAAAAAGAGTTAAGAGGAATAAGATAACACGTAGCATGCCATGTTTCTCCATTTTAAGGCATCCCACTAATGTAATCTTAAGCACAAAAATACTGTTTAGAATTAGGACCCCTGTAGTTAACATGAAAACACTGCTCAAAATATCAGAATTCTCAACAGAACCTCTGTGCTGATGCTACGAAAATCAAAACTAGAGCAAGTGTGACATACGTCATACAATAGGCTTTAGCACTGGATCCAAGTCCTCACTACTCGCCATCTGCGATAGAACAGAAGTTAACATGGATAAAGAGATGTTTGTAACAGCATGTATGAGCCCAAATGTATGCAGATAAAATAGCCTTTACCAAAGCCGCGTGTCTAGTGGCAGCCCGAAAGGCCCAAGTAAAAAACCCAGTTTTGCCTGCTTATTATCCGTCATAATCATGCCCATCCCTGCCGGAGAGGAGAAAACAAGCCAACGGAAGGTGATGTATAAGTGATAAAAAATAGGGTCAGGACACGTGCAGACCGTGCAATCATTATGAAGAAGAATCGCATTAGAATTTGCCCGGGTTTGTAATTGATCCATAGGCTGTGGCAAATGTAACGATCCTTGTCTCTCTTAAATATTCTAACTGCAAGGATTTGAGAGAAACCAAATCATACAAAGATTATGCTGAAAGGGCATCACAGAGATGCCCTTTCTACATATTGATAAACATATCAACATATCTATATATATATAAAAAGCTGAAGCCTTCGCTTAAAATTGCGACACGTAGAATTTTTGGAACTCTATCTTTGCGACAAGTAGGACTTTTTAAGAGCCTTCTCTTTCTGACACGTAAGCTTCAACTTTGCATGTGGTAGTCCCCTAACTCAGTTGGTCTCTTTATTTAGAGTCCAACTCTTTTGAATATGATATATAAAATTCAAGAATCCTATTTGTTTTGGTATTCTTTTCTTTTTCTACTCTATTTAACTCTTTACTATAATCTATTATTAAAAAATTCGTAGGTATAATTTATGCAATATTTTAAAACTTTATAAAACTAAGAAACTAATTATACACCTTTTAAAACTCTACCTAATCAATATACTTATACATTAGGCCTTAATTTTAATTATTAAAACCTCAAAAGTACTTTAAAATAACAATATAAAATCTCAAAAATATAAAATATGAAAATCATACCCTACTCACTAATTCTTTAGTACGATCATTGGCCCGACTTTTCTATTTAACTCTTTACTATAATTTATTATTAAAAATTCGTAGGTATAATTTATGTAATATTTTTAAACTTTATAAAACTAAGAAACTAATTATACGCCTTCTAAAACTCTACCTACTTCAACTTTGCATGTGGTAATCCCCTAACTTAGTTGGTCTCTTTATTTAGAGTCCAAGATTCAAGAATCCTATTTGTTTTGGTATTCTTTTCTTTTCCTACTCTATTTAACTTTTTACTTTAATTTATTATTAAAAAATTCGTATGTATAATTTATGCAATATTTTTAAACTTTATAAAGCTAAGAAACTAATTACACACCTTCTAAAACTCTACCTAATCAATATACTTATACATTATGCCTTAATTTTGATTATTAAAACCTCAAAAATACTTTAAAATAACAATATAAAATCTCAAAAATGTAAAATACGAAAATCATCCTCTACATCCTAATGCTTTAGTATGAACATTGGCCCGACTTTTGTAGTCTACTTTTAAAGCTCTACATAATCCAAAAAGACTTCAATGTGGACTACTAACTTCTTAAAAACACTTAAAACAAATAATATAAAATTTCGCAAATGTAAACAATGACAATCATGTATGAAATTAATGATTAATCTTTTCAAATTAAAAGGTAAGCTTTTCATAGCGTATATTTTCGTTTTTATCTCGATCTTTTAGTTATGCAAAACATCATCCTATTTGTTTTGGTGTTTTATTTTTCCTTTTTAAAGAAATCTTATTTCTCCATAAGCTTTATTGTAACTTTCGTCTTTTGCACCAATCTTCTTAAAATCTTACATTTTACGCACAATATTAACAAAATATTCAGAACCAATTACATTGGATCCAAAAGAAAAATTAAAATCGATTGAAGAATAATTTGTGACAAGCTGAGAATAAGTTTGTAAAATAAAAGAGACGAAAAGATACATTAGTTATAAGAATCATTTACCCTTAATAAACAACTACAAAAAAGGAGAAGTCTGGGTGGCCCCAGGGTGGTAATGGTATAACTGAAATGTCGGTACTAGATGTGAAAGTGTGAGTGTGGTAATATATGCAATTATGCGAGTGATCAGACCTGCTAATTACAATAGTGATAATTGTTGTGGTAGAATTGGAGTGTTGGTAGTGTGATTTGAATTATGTAGTGACAACATGTAGTTGTAGAGGTTTTGGCATGTAGTGTGCTGATGCTTGTGGTGGTAATAGTCATAACTAAATGGTGGTAGTGCAATAGTGACGGTTGTTGTTAGAGTTATTGTAGTAGTACTGATTGATAAGTTATGATCTAAATCTGGATTGAACAAGTGATGAACCTAAAAAAGCTGATGATAAAAACATGAAAATGCACTGACGAGCAAAAGTTATGACGAGCAAAAGTTATGACTATGGTGAAGGTAACTGCATTTGTAATGGCAATGATAGCGCTAATTAAGGTATTTGGAGGTAGTGTTAGTGTAGTATTCTTGGACGGATTACGCTAAGAATCTTATGTAGACAAGCGATGAACTTAAATAAAAACATAATGATTTTAAGTTAGTTCTACCAGTAACTTGAAGGTACATAAACTATATCCAGAACTAGAAGCAGTAATTTTTTTTCCCTAGAATGACTTTTATCTTTCAATTTTGATTTTGGTCCCACATTTTGATTCTTTAAAGTTTCGTTAATTAGGCAAGACGATGTTTGTGGTTAACCACTTTCTAGCGCCCGGCTACAGTAATCTAATATTCTAATGGTATTTTCATTAAGTCATGTTAGTAAAACTTTAATAAGTTATGTATAGATAGAAACACTTTTAATGTTATTTTTCTTTTTCATTATGCACGGGACAAATAACACACATAAAGAGTTTCTCGTGAAGAAAAAAAGTGAGTGAATTTGACATTTATGCTTATAGGAAGATTGAGGTTCATATACACCACCAGTAAATAAGTTATAACATTCTTTACTAGATTAAACTCACAAAAAAAAGGGGAAGTGATTGTACAAATAACTGGCTTTTTTTTAATCATATTGGTTCCGGATATATCATTGATACATACTAGCGATTATATCTACAAAGTTCCAAATATTAAACCAAACAGTTTAAATTCAGTTAAATAGTAGTACGAGATTGTTGACATATGTCGTCGCGAAACGTTAATGAAAAGGCATCCTAAATCTATAAGACGGTTTTCTTTTAATTGTAACGTTCACATCTTATTTGTGAGTAAAAATTGATCACATTAAATCATACATTCTACCTTTGTTGCTAAGGTATGCTTTTATAATGCTAATTTTTCAAAAGTTCTATTCAAAGGCAATCTTCTATATAGTAAATTTCTTGCGTGCAGTTCAAACAATAACAGTTATAAACAGTTAGGAAAATTAACAGTTATAAAATATCTATAAAAAGTTAGGAAAATTAACGGTTGTAAAATATCTATAGAAATAAATATTAGACAATATTTAAGAAATTAGAGAACGTCTCGTGCATTGCACGGGTCCCTTAGCTAGTAGTTACAATTAAACTTATACAAAGAAGCTACTTTCTATTGTAAATGATAAACATATAGCAATTAGAGAAAATAAGTAACAAAATCATGGTGTCCAGGGCAGTGGGGGGTTAATAGAAAATGGAAAGAAACAAAAAGAGGATGGGAGGATGAAGGGTTCTACCCAAAAGGGTTGCACCAATGCTGGTTACACTAACCAATTGCGCACCACTGAAGGGTCCAACCCAGAAAATCCACTGTCTAAACCAGTTCTAACCAACACTGGAAACAAAATCCAATTGGGTGCTTCAATTCTCAAATCCAACGAAATTACCCAACAGAAACAGAGGATAGCAGCAGATGGGTCGACAGTAAATTAAGAGAGATGGGTTGACGAAAAATTACCTTGAACAGCTCTGCAGGCAACACAAAGTCGTTCTCCCCGGTCACACACTGTTGAGTGCTTGATTTGAAGAAGACACCTACGGGCATCTCGGCCCCTTGGGTGCATTGGGTCTTTGCACGTCATCTGTGTCTAGGCAGCTACCACCTTGAACAGCTTCTGTGCTGGTATGGGCAGCTTGAGGGATGGGGTGAGAAGGCGTCGAAGATCTCGGCATTGGAAATGATAAGTCGAGAGAAACCCACAGAGAGAGAGAGAGAGAGAGCTTTGGTTAATTAGATGTTTTCTTTCATACCAGAGTGAAGTGTGTCGAGAAAAGGTTTAGGTGTTTAAAGTTTTTGTCATCATTGCAAAAATAGACAAAAACTGATCATTCTCTCTATATTTCTCTTTCTCTTTCTCTTTCTCTTTCTTTTCTCTCTATATTTCTTTCACTTTCTTCTCTTCTACATCCTCTGGTTTCTGATTCATGAGTAACTGATCATGGATCCAGTTATAAATGCCTGAATTTCTCACTATGTGGTGGTATTGCAGCATAGCACTGATGGTGATTGGATTTGGATGTTGGACTTAATGGTGGTCCCCAATTTAAAGTTGCTGCTTGTTTTGGTCTGATGTTGGAGCTGTCTGGGGTTGGTTCACGTTTGCCACCGTGGATTCGGTGGCGGTGGCAACGTGGATGATTGTTGATGGTTATCATGATGCAGATTAAGTGGGCAAAGCATGATAGTAGTAGGTGGGCTACGCGTCGACTAGGCGGACTGGGTACTTAAGGCGTTCATGACTTATAAGAATCGGGAGTATGACGATGCTTTTCCGGCAGTTGTTTAAGAGCTATTCTCCTCAAGGATCGTCATAGTCATTGTCCTCTATCCTTTTGGGCTTTGATTGATTGTGAAGACACAGCCGTGACAATCAGTCACTGTGCGAACTTTTTGTACTGCAGCGAAATGACTTGTTAGGCTCATGCACATTCTTTTGCCTTGGTGACGATATCGTGAACCACCATATTTCTATAAAAGGCTCTCGAAGCACACTACATGCGACACCTTCAACCCAGGTGACATCACCGGACTGAGTTATCAACCATAATCACATTCAAAACCCTGTGCTGAATACAGAGCAACTACATCCTCATACTCATACATCATTAATAGACGCTCCAAAATGCGTCCTTACAATTTTTTTTTCTTACAAACATACATCATACTGCAGCGGAAGACCTTCAGGTCTTTAAACAACATGAATTGTTACAACCTAACATACGACTGTAGTCGTGGGACTCTTATCAACCTATCTCGTAACACATTCTTTATTCCACCATTCCTAGCTGTTCTTACCTCACACAACTGATCCCCTTGCTCAACTTTTCTAGCTTGTGTCTTTTTCCTTTCTAGAAGGTTCTCCTTGATCAACCTTATAGCCTGCACAATACAACATAAAGAATGAGCGCAAATCGCCCAGTAAAGACAACACGAGGAGTATCCTGTACAAATGATTCAAAAGACTCGGAGGAATAATAATTATCTCAACGATAGAAATGAATCAAGAGTTCCAATAATTTTCAACATCAGCATAATTGTCAAACGATGTTTTCTTTCGTCAGACTGAGTGGCTTTAAGGCCCAACAGACCACCTCCTCATGGACTGGACTGACTGACCGATCGACTATGCAAGTGGACCCGAAATCCAAGGTCGTAAAGATAAACATCGTTGAAATACAAATCATTAAAATCATCAACATGAAAAGAAAATCAAATGCAATGCACGTGGACATGACAAACATGACTCGACCAGACACGACAAACTCTGCTCGAGCGACATTCATCATCTTTGGCCAGTGATCATATTTCATAGGCCATCCTCCTCAAATTGATGCCCCATTTTACGGGATGTTCATCTCAATCTCAAGTAAATAGAAGAGACACTGTCAACAAGCAGGAAACTCATTTAGAGTGTTTTCCCTAACCACGTTACAGCCAAGCAACAAGACTTCATCAACAGGGCGGACTAAGGAAAATTTATTCCACCTTATGTCCTCAACAACACAGCACAACAAGGAAGACCGGATCAGAAGATCAACCGGTGTTCAAACTTAACAACAAGAGTTCAACGTGACATCATTAACAGGGCAGACTTGGGTGAAGATTACCGCAAGCCCTCAACTACGTTCTTACATAAGAGAAATGCCGACTACCAATAAGTGCCGACATTTCACAACAACACGCAACGACCTCAACAACATCATTATCAACGATAGGGCAGACTTGGGAAAACTTGCCACAAGTCCTCAATAGTGTTCTCAGAGAGAAGAGATATCGACTATCAATAAATGCCAACATCTCACAACAACTTTTACACAATATCACCCCCAACGTCAGGTATGCTAATCAAGTCGAATCATAGCATACTAGAGCACACATCATCCTCATTAAATTCTATCAACATGGCGGACTAAGGAAATTTATTTTACCCTAAATCCTCAACAACACAATTCAAATATGCGTATACCGGTCACAATAACTACCGATGACCAATCATAACAACAAGAATTCAACAATACGTCATCAACATGGCATGCTAATCGAAATAATGAATTAGCATATCAGAACCGCATTGTCCTTACCCGGTTGGCTTATAGCCGAAGCAACTCGCAATCTCTGATCGCAACGAGCTGCATCACCTAGTCAAATCATATCCTACTCGTTAGTCATCATTCAACATATACGCACTCCTTATTCTATCTATTTCCACTTAACCGTTCATAGTATCTTACGATAACTAGTTAATTCGATCCGATAATCGAATCCTTAATCTAGCCTTATCGACTTATTATCGATAACAACCCTCATTTTAGACATACTACCACTATTCCTCACTTCCCACCACTTCGAACGCATAATATTGCTCGTTCCCAAAAATTTAGCGCCAACCTGAAAATTACCAAAATACCCCTAGGCTGTGTTTGGCGCGCGGGATAAGACTCCGGATAGGATAAAAATAATCCTATCCGGCGTTTGGACGTGCACTTTAGTCCCCGGATAAGGTACCCTTGGACTTGTTTTATCCCCCTTGAGTGGGATAAAATAATACCTGGGGGGGGGTGGTATAAAATTAGTCCAGATCATGTCGGACTAAAAGGAATTGGGTCCGTCCCACTTTTGTTTCTCTTTCCCTTCATCGCCATATATACATATACATTGTATATATACATATACATTGCGGGTGTGTATATATATATATATATACACATATATATATACACACATATATATATATATACATTATATATATATATATATATACACCTATATACATATACATATACACACCTATATACATATATATATACATATATATATATATACACATATATATATATATATACATTATATATATATATATATATAAATAAAAATAGATATATACATATATACACCTATATACATATATATATATATATATATATATATACACCTATATACACCTATATACACCTATATATATACCTATATACACCTATATACCTATATATATATAGGTATAAATATATACCTGTATATACACCTATATACCTATATATACACCTATATACCTATATATATACATATATATACCTATATACATATATACACCTATATATACACCTATATACATATATATATATATATGTATATATATACACACCTATATACCTATATATACACCTATATACCTATATATATACATATATAGATCTATATACCTATATATATACATATATATACCTATATACATATATACACCTATATATATATATATGTATGTATAAATATATATAGGTATAAATATATATATATACCTATATACCTATATACCTATATATGTATATACACCTATATACATATATATATATATATATATATACATATATATATGTATATATATATATGTATATATATATATATACATATATATATATGTATATACATATAATGTATCTATACCTACGTATATATATATATATACCTATGTGTGTATATATATATATATATATATATATATATATAAATCTATATAGGTATATATATACATATATATCTATATATACATATATATATATATATATACATATATATATATATATATATATATATATAACTTTGTAAATTGCATATCTGACTTATAATCCGGACTTTGTCCAAACGCTGGATAGGATTTCTTGCTTATCCGGTCTTATCCGACGGTATAGCTTGTCCGGCCTTATCCGCCCTTATCCTGTCCTTATCCTTATCCATATCCTTGTCGCCAAACGCAGCCCTAAGGGTTCACTACCACCACAACACCCCAAATCAACTTCAAAACAATCTTTCAGGCATTTTACAACCCTTCCCGGACTAACAAGTCCTTCAAAAACTTCTACCGAAAAAGTTACCAAAATACCCCTCTACGGTGGCAAATTACCAAAATGCCCCTGAGGGTTCCCTGTACTAGAAAAATCTCAAAACCTCTTTGAAACACTATTTAAGCATCCTGAAATCATTTTTGAGCTAAAAAAGTATTTTACAAAATTTTCGCCCAAAAATCCCGAACTGGTGACCGGATCGAGCGCTTAAAAGCCCGTTCAGCCAAAACTAGCTAACGACTTCGGAATGACCTGAAATCTTGGGAAATGGAACTTCTCAGCATCATAGAGTCCTCATAAAATTTTTGCGCAAAACCGCGATCGTTTGATATTTTAAATTTCACCGTAAAGTTCCAAATTTCCCGCGTCCGTTCACCCCCTTTCCGACCTCGGAAAAATGTGAAATTTTTCCACGACACAGGTCTCCTAAAAATAACCAGGGCCTATGTTTTGCACTTTGGTTAAATCTAACCCTAACTATTTTTAAAAATTCGAATTCCAAACTGATTACTTAATTCCCACCTTTAGTGACAAAAACAGTCACTATTTACATCAACACACACTAGTTCACCTTCACGCACACACACTTATCTTCTTCCTCCTTCAACAGTTACACACCTGGGCACATTTATCTTCCAATCACACATTAACTTCTCACGAACTCATCTTAGATCACTTACACACATTATAATACACTCAATTCATGCCCTAAACTCATTATTATGTGATATAACTCAAATATAACTCCCAATAATTGGGGGACACTTGGCGAATTCCAGTCAAACTGGGAGATTTATGATTATCTTATCACGATTCTAAAAGAGTCCTTAGAGATTGTGACGTGATCCTGGAGGATCCTAACACGATCCTGATTGGATTAGTCCACAGCCTAGTCCTACTAGGACTCTCCTCCTACAGCTATATAAAGGGGTTTACCCCCCAGGTATGGGACAACTACACACACAGATACACATTGTGTCTTTCATGCTTTTTCAGAGTTATTATATTGTAACTGCGCTCTGACTTAAGCATCGGAGAGTTCTCCGCCGGAAACCCCACCCGGCGGTCACTCGTTTTCTGTCTTGCAGGTCATCGGTCCAGGCTTGGGTTCCGCAAAGTACGCGGAGCATATTTTTAGCAGCAACAGATTGGCGCCATCCGTGGGACCCGCCAGCCTAACCGACGACCTCAAGAAAACTCAAACAATCATCTCGAGATCGGCGGGCGGCAACATGTCGCAAATTTCGACAGAACCGCACGGCCGAAGGCCTCAAAATTCAACTGCAGTTTCAGTTCAAAATTTTGAGATCAATTATCAGAAGCTGTGGGCATTGGATTCAAACAGCAATCAGCAACGCCGCTTCCGCCATCCGGCGGTAACCAGGCAAAACCACCAACAGCAAGGTTGTAACCTCGCTGTCCACGACGCCAACGTTGCGCCCAACGTCGCTCCTTCGCCGTTGTGCTGCGCCACCTTACGGTACTATGCGCCGTCACCACACAGCTGCCGGAGCAGCCACACATCGAAAAAATACTTAGAAGACGGAGAGAAGAAATAAGAGGCAACAGCGCCGCCGCTGCTCTATGGGTTAAAACCCCAGCAGTAGAGTGCCGCCGCCGTCCACAGCGCCGCCACCATGGCAGGCTCTCTTGCAAAGCATGACACCACTTCGCCGACTACTGTCACGAAGCTGCTGGAGCAGCAATAACGTCCAAACAACAACTCAACAACAACAAAAAAGAAAGAAAGAGAAAGAGAACAGAATACGGTGCTGCCTCACAGCCGTCAAATCTGCTCTGCCCCATCAACGGTGGCGCACCTTGCCAACAAGCTTTCCCATATTGCACCCCGATGTTGCCGCCGGTAGGGACCACCTGATCGACCATCGCCACCTCACTAGCGCCCAATCACCATACTGGTCACGGCCGACCACCGCCGTGAGGCCGCCAGAACAGCGAAGGCAAGATACAAAAAAAAAAGAGAGAAGCAGGAACAGCGCCGCCCATTAGGGTCAAAACCCTAATAGATTACCACCGCCGCACAAGATGCTGACGCCATCGACTCACGATTAACGTCCTACCGTCGCCGTCGCCTCGCCATGGTGATGCCGCACCGCTGCAAAATCTGGTCACCACCTGTTCGCTCAAAGGACCGAGCCACCGCGACGCCATCCCATTCGCCGGAGTCGCACCGAGTGCCGATGCCATCGATTCCTTTACCGCGACGCCATCTCATTCGCTGGAGTCGCAACTGCGCCGATCGGCGCCTCGTGGCGGACGGCGCTGCAGATCTGTAACCACATCATTGTCGCCATCAAGCCGGCGACTTTCCCCTACGTCGCTCCATTCGAGCAAACGACGACGGCACCACATGGCCACCAGCTCCCTGCATTTCGGTCAGTTGAAAGAAGGAGTAACTTCCCCCAAGTCAGGTGAAATCCCTCTTTCTAGAATAATTCGACATTAACCCCCATTAAAATGCAGAATTACATTTAGGACCACAAGGTCTTATTTATTTGGCATGTGCCACACTATTTCAATGCCTTAAGCTTTTAACGTATGCAAGGTGCACATTTAGTTTTAAGACCCAAAGGGTCTTATTTACTCGACTTTGGCCTCTCATTTTTTAAACGTATTAAGCTTTTAACATGAGAAAATGGTCTAGTAAAATTTAAGACTCATTAGGTCTCATTTTATTTAACATATGCCGCGTATTCTTTAAAAAACGGTGTACATTTTATTGCACATCTGTCGCTAAAAGTTAAGCGACTACGAATTTTAGCGCCACCAAGCCTTTCGAAGGCTACTTCCAGTGCGCTTTTATTAGCTAGACTTACGTTATATTGTGGTTTAGCATTATCTAATTGCGTCAATTAGCGCAAGCAGGTCACAAGTCGGGACTCCCGACTGCTGTGACTTTTTAAAGCGCACATGCGACACGCAGTGCAGTGCACCCCTGTCGGCTAACCGACAAAACCTTAATGGGTCCACGGTGTTGAACACTATTCTTAATTCTGTGTTAAAAACATAGTTGCATTTTATATGCTTTATTGCTTCAAAAGTTGTTTTTCAGTCACGCACTTTTATTTCTTGCAAGGAATTAAACTACGCCTGCGAGCATTAACAGTGACGTATAAATCGCTTCGTAAAGCAAGGAACAAATTCATAGCACCCTGCGACTTGAAGTCACATCTAGGGTTTCTGCTGCAGCATCCTGCCGACTCAGCATTACCTTTTGTCTCTTGATGTTTGGTCACACGGTGACCTCGATCAGTAAATCAGAGCACTTCGCCAATAGCGTCGCTAATATGGATGGAACAACTGCAAGCTCAAGCTCATGCAACCAAGCAAACTGAATCTAGTTGCTTCTCAGTAAATCGATTAAATTCGACAACTTATCTACTGATCATCAGTGACATCTTGCTCAGACGGACTCCATGCCCTCTAGCTTTATATGCATGTCCAGTCAAGCAAGCAGATATGGTCTTCTATATTGCTCGTACAGGTCTTCTTGCGATCGGGCCCAACATATGGGCTTAAAAGCCGTCTTTATATATCCACGCCTTCTCAAAGGTCGGGGGCTTTATATTTTATGAGATCATACAGGCTTAATGCCTTATATCTTATCAGACAGAAAGGTTCGCCACATCGACCATATTACGGGCTCCATGACCCGCGGCTTCTTATTTAGCACCGCGGCAACAAGGACAAGAAACCCCTGAGGGCGCATACGACGAGAATTCTTCAATTCCGTCAAACCCTCGAGGGTAATTGCATGAGCTCCGGCTCCATCCGCCCCCGAGGACGTGTATGATGAGAATTCTTAAATTCCGTCAAACCCTCGAGGGTAATTGCATGAGCTCCGGCTCCATCCGCCCCCGAGGGCGTGTATGATGAGAATTCTTAAATTCCGTCAAAACCCTCGAGGGTAATTGCATGAGCTCCGGCTCCATCCCCCCCGAGGGCGTGTATGATGAGAATTCTTAAATTCCGTCAAACCCTCGAGGGTAATTGCATGAGCTCCGGCTCCATCCGCCCCCGAGGGTGTATATGATGAGAATTCTTAAATTCCGTCAAAACCCTCGAGGATAATTGTATGAGCTCCGGCTCCATCCGCCCCGAGGGCGTGTATGACGAGAATTCTTAAATTATGTCAAACCCTTGAGGGTAATTGTATGAGCTCCGGCTCCATCCGCCCCGAGGGCGTGTATGACGAGAATTCTTAAATTCCGTTGAACCCTCGAGGGTAGTTGCATGAGCTCCGCGCTCCACCAGCCCTCTGGGGCAGTCCCCCGAGGGATGAACACCCCCAAGGGTGATAGGATAGAGCTCAAGTTCTATCCGAACGGTTTAGCTACAGTTCTAACCCGTGAAACGGCAAAGGACTATGGGACTTCATCCCCCCACCATTCTTTGTCAATTCAAAACCCAGCCAAGCGTGAGTGCGAGGCTTCTTTGCCAGCTCTTAGCTGATGATAAGAGTTCGCGACAAAGTAAAACGCAAGCATGATGTGGTCGGCTCGAGCCAAAGAACACACACTTGCACAAAATGAACACCCTCCAAGGAGAGGTGACCCCTCGAGGGGACATTCAAACACTTAGCACATGCAACAACTTGCATGCACAGCTTTGTGTCATCCTCCGAGAGAGGCTACCATGGGGCACAGCCTCTAAAGGATCTCGAGATCCCATGATCCGACTTCTAAAGATGATTCCGAAGAGCCTACTCAGGCGACATTCTAAGACTTAGCTCTCGAGAGCTAGGGTTCTAACGCTCTACTTGGGCAAAGTTCTAAGGCTTAAGCTCCCGCTTAGGTCGGAGCACATGGAAGAGAGAAATATTGTTACCCCTACAAGTGGATGAGAATCACTTACAAATCTGACGCGTGTCTCGAGACACCAGGTATAAACTTCCTCAGCCAAACATTTTAGCTAAGGAAGTGGGGGGCTTATGATATAACTCAAATATAACTCCCAATAATTGGGGAATACCCGGCGAATCCCAGTCAAACTGGGAGATTTATGATTATCTTATCAGGATTCTAAAAGAGTCTTTAAAGATTGTGACGTGATCCTCGAGGATCCTAACACGATCCTGATTGGATTAGTCCACAGCCTAGTCCTACTAGGACTCTCCTCCTACAGCTATATAAAGGGGTCTACCCCCAGGTATGGGACAACCACACACACAAATACATATTATGTCTTTCATGCTTTTTCAGAGTTATTATATTGTAGTTGCGCTCTGACTTAAGCATCGGAGAGTTCTCCGCCGGGAACCCCACCCGGCGGTCACTCGTTTTCTGTCTTGCAGGTCATCGGTCCAGGCTCGGGTTCCGCAAAGTACGCGGAGCATATTTTTAGCAGCAACATTATGCATCATTTCGCACAATTAAACTAATTGAATTCAAACCCATGAACCCAATTGAAGAACACACACTAAAACACACTGAAACACACACCCACGCACACTGAACTCCCACCAATTTCGAAACCCTAATTAGTTTCCTTTCTTTCTCCATTTTAAGTTCTTATGAACATGATTCTAACAAGAATCCATTTAAATTTCCCATCCCTGATTATACGTACACAACCGAAATATATATACTCATATGTTACATGTTCTTCAACTAAAATTTCACCCAATTCTTCCATAACTTCGCGATTTAGGGTTCAAAATCATACCCAAATGGATTTGAGGTTCTTTCTTTCTCCCTTTCCCCTCTTCTTTCTTCCTTTCTTCTCTTTTTCCTCCGTTTTCCTTCCTCTTTCAGCCGTGTTCACAGTGCGTGTTCTTGTTCTACAGGTGGTGTTCTTCAGTTTCTCTTCATTGCATTTTTCACCCCACACATTTTCCTTTTATATCCCCAAATAAATTATAATTCCCAATCTTTGAGTCAGCTTCATGCAACCAGGAGGTGGCCATCATGCATGATCCGATTTCTTCAACTTGCGACACATTTTACCAATTTTCAAAATTTGCACTTTGGCCCCTCAAGTTTCCAGAATTGCATTTTGACCCCTCTACTTTGGGAAATTACAATTTGACCCCAAAATCACCCTAACCCTCCATTTAGGTCCCTAACACATCATTATCATCAAAAGGATGCTACTTAATAAGGATATGTACCCCGTTCATCATATTTCTCAAAATTACACTTTTGTCCCTGAACTTTCCAAAATTATATTTCAACCCCCACGGCCACACTAACCCCTTATTTAGCTCCTTAACACTTAATTGTCACCAACATAATGCTACTTAATAAAAATAGCACCCCTTAATTAATCAAACTCACGGTTAGATTAATTTTCGATATTTTTCGGGGTATCACACTACACCAGCCTGCACAAAACCACCCTAGCATAATGATGACACTTTAATGTATAGCAACATCCAATATGGACTTAATGAGACAGCGCATAATGATTTGACGTCATTCGAGCATGCGCGCGCACCTGTTTCCCATCATGATTCTCAGCATGCACAACCAACACTTAAATGCGCACTGTCTACCTACCGTGACTCTGTGGATTCTGTGGAATCCCGAACATGAAATCCAACATGCTGCCATCAAGCATGCCACCGATGTCAACAATCCTGAGGGCAGGTCTGAACCACAAGACAACGCGCACAGTGGCACAAGGCAATGGCCCAATAAGCTACTATATGCATACCATTAATCACTAGGATGTTCTGGGGCCTAGATGGTGTTCGCTACTAGCGCCTCAGTCGGTGTCAGGACATACTATCCATAGGTACCCACTGAAAAGGTCTTTCCAATGTGGGAGCTCACAAGGGTGTCTTTAATACCTTTGAGCTTTCCCTAAGTTCCATTGGGTCACTCAATTGATGCCCATGAAGGCACAGGGTGATGGAGTTAGTGCTAACCTATGAAACGGGCACATAGATTTGGTCGTCGATGCTGATAAGGATCCCGGTATGCTGGGTGTGCATTATGTGTGTATCAAAAGTTATCAGATATTTTTTGAAAATTTTAAATCTCTGATACGTAGTGGACACGTTACAAGATGTGGTGTGGCTGAAAAATAGAGTTTTTATTCAGTTGCAGTTGTAATTTTTAGTTTCCAAACAGGTCAACCGAAAAACCTTAGGGTTTACAAAACTGGGAAAGAGGGGATGAAGAAGAGGGGGTAGAGAGGGACTGAGTGAGAGAGAGGGGCAACCAGAAGAAGAAGATAAAAGCAACAATCTAGTACCATCGAGCAACGTAAGGCTCAAGATTCTTTTCATTGACCAACTCTGGAGTTCGGGCACGTGACTTACTTTACTGACTTGAAGTCTGCTACTTCCAACACATCGCGTTTACTAAATTTAAAATTCTCCTTAATCATATGTACTCACCAGTTTTAAAGTATATCAAAAAAAAAAAAATTGTGCTTTCACATGGAGATAATTGTTATATATATATATATATATATATATATATATATATATATATATATATATGGGAAATCGAATGTGTTGCTATGCCATTGACTTCTTCCCCATGGCGCTAATCAAAACGCGTAGTTTTGGGGGTAATTATAAAAAACCAACTGTTTTCCTATTTCGCGAGGATTTCTCATCTTCATTCCCTGCTCTTTATCTATCTCTCGTGCCTTACCAATATCCACCTCCGCCACCGGAACAAGGGCGAGCCACCTCCATCTTCGCTTTAGTTGAAGCTTTAATCGGTCTCCACCTCCATATTCGAACTCCATCTCCGCCAAAGCCTTACACCATCACCACCAAGACATCACCACTACCTCCATTACCATGCCACCTAAAACCACCACTATCTAGCTCGAGCTGTCGCGATGTCCACCACTGTCCAGCCATCGCTAACACCACCACTATCATGCCGCCCTTTCAGTGGTATCTGTAAATCTGAGGTTGACTCCTTCTCTCTGCCAACATGACCTCCACTGTGATGTTGTTGTTTTAGGGTTTTTGGGTTGTGGGGGGTGGGTGGTGGGGGAATTATGCCAAAAAAAAGGGCTTAAAAATTCCCAAACTACGTCGTTTTGGTTGATGGCCATAGAGAAGTTGCCTATGACATAGCACGTACACCATTCCCCCAATAAATATACACTAGTGTACAACCTTTGACTTATCCTTAATTGCACATGTATGCCATTTTCTTGAAAAACTTCATATCTCCATATTCGCAACCATGTCATATCCGCACCCTCAGCGCAATCCGTTCTTCTTTAGTGACGGCGCACTATATGCTTCCCTTATGGTATTGAAGGTTGTCCCCATCCTTTTGCCCAAGAAGTCATAATTCCTTTTTTCATTTCATACACCTAGGAATTGTATGATGCAAAGATCTTTACACTCGTAGTGATTCACATTCCGCCCTACAATCTCCAACGAACGCCTATAAGGCCTGTAAACAGGAGATAATTGATGCCCAAACATGTATTGATCATTGTGATAATGCCACTACACATAGCTTTGGGCCCAAAAGCACATGAGGTAGTCTCTCCACTTACGACCGACCCATGACGACATCTCTCTGCGTCACGGGTCCATCGTTAATGCCACCAGCTCAGGTTGAAGAGTCACAACAAAGATCTGCCTCTAAAATCTACATGAATAACTCTAATGTTTGCAAATCTCACCAAATTCGACCTTGGATTTACAACGACTAGCACAACCACTACTTCTCAATTGAGAGTGCCATCTGGGTTGATGTCAAATCGTTTAAAGATTCTTGACCTTATCCGATATGCTCCCTCTTTCTATCATTCCTTAAATTAGAGGTTCTAGATAGTTAGGGATTAAGGATGAGGACGAAGAAGATGAGAGTTTGACGTCACGTGGACCAATGGAGGATAATTTAGGGAAATTACTAATGAAGGTAATTACATTGATCTCCCTGAGGTAAGTAAAAACTGCAGATACCTCCCATGCCGTATTTGAAATGCCAACGTTCCCATTGTCGATTTCACAGATCTCCGTTGAGGTCGTTGACCAAGTATAACATGGTTGTAATCACCGGTGTAATCGAACGTACCTCCAATGTTGCCCACTTTACCCCTCTATCAAAATACAAGTACAAAACCAATAGCTCATATTAAGGTCGCTATAATTGTCTTTCTGTCCATGTCTGTCCAAATAGTAAGCACTTCCATTAAACTTTTTTTTTCCTCTTTTTTTTTATACTAGTTATGGTTCAGCGTTGCACATGGGTCGTTTGTCTATGGAGTGGTCTATATTTCATAAAAGGTATGAATTTTCTATTTATTTACTTTACTATTTTTACAAGGTGAACACTTGGTTATGATCATAGGGTAGAAATAACTGATCACGCGAATGAGAGAAACCACCAATTGTAGTAAAAAGACATGTATCCAAATTTCGTAAGAAAAATTATATTACCACGTTGCTTCTCCTTGATAAATAGCAACAATTTTCTTATCAAACATACGACATTTCCTTTTATTAAATTAAAAAACACAAGCCAAACTCACCACTTAGTCTAGTCGCCCAACCTCATTTGGGATCTAAAAAAAAATGTATGAGTATCACAATTGACAAGCTCTCTAACACAAGCATGGACAAACATGATCACGTACCTAATTTCAAAGGTCCTATGTATGTATTTTTGTCAAATCATATGTCAAAATCAGAAGCATTAAAAGTTACAAAAAGGAAAGGAAAAGAAAAATGATTCTAGTAGAGTCCAATCCATGATGATAAGAAATAAGAACAACGCAATTAGATACCAAGGAGGGGCATAAAAATAAGAAACCAAGTATGAACTAATTTCAGTAAGATGTATGAATACACAATGGCGTTCATTTAATTTGATTAGAGCAAACGTCAACTGCATATATCCAAACAAAAACTATGTAGGGAAAAGAAAATGTATCATAAGAATGTAGAGAAACTCTAGTCCAAGATAGATTTAATGCCTCAAGCTTGTACGCCATACACGAAGTTCAGAATTGCTTCAAGACTTTGAAAATATATCTAGGTTGTTAGAGTGATACAATGCTCTTGACAACCCTATATTCACGGGAACAATCATGTTAGATTTAAGAAAGGAATAAAAAAATATGAATAACTATATGACAGGAAAAAGAAGTCTTTGTTACCCCTTGCTTCTTATCAGTTTCGTCACCAGTAATTTCATCTTTGTTCCAAACCTTAATAAATGCATGTAACTAAGTTGAAGTAGTTTTGACAAACCGAATGATTCGAATATTTATGCTCATGGGTTGAATCAAACATTATTGTGTATTTAAGATATTAGATTCTGTCTTGGAAACTGCCCAAAAGATTTAATTTCGAGACTTCCAGATCAAATACAATCATGTTTTCATGAATCAAGAATTGGATAGCTATAAGTCTCACAAATTAGAGGGTTTCTCTGAAACATTGTTCTGCTCCATTAAAAAGCCGGTAAAAATGCTTCTATCAACCCCTTTGTGCCTCTTTTCTCCGGTCCAATAGAATTGTCTCTTCTCTTTGATCCAACACTTTTTCATTGGATTCCACTAATAACCTGTTGGGCATGTTCTAAAGTTGTACCCTATCACATGCACATCATTTTTGCTATTTTTTACTGTATAAATAACCTTGATCGAGAAGGAAAAAAATATTAAAATTCAGCAAATTTAGCACAAAACAAAATAACATAGAAAAAGTAAAGGCATTTCTCAAAGTTATTTCAATGGCATTTCTCAAAGGTTGGTCAATACATGTACGATGACTCTTTGGAAGTTTTATCTCATCCATTTTTTAATTCTGAAAAAAAGTGTCTTTAGAAGTTATAGGTAGCCTAAACAAATTAAATCTATGGAAGACTGAATTATGTTACTCGATCTATCTATATATAGAAAACAATTGCAGTTTTGTAAGTAATAATTACATGTGCAGACAGATTGATAGCATTTTATAGAGAAAAATGAATTTCCTATTCATGTCTCAAGTTCAATTTGCAGCGAGATAGCAATAACTAATGATCTCATGTTCAAACCAGTAGGCCGCATTTGATGATGAAAGAAGAATTCACCAGCTTCACTAAACAACCGCGACAACGTCCCTCGGAAGCATATGCGATATGTGACGCTGAAGAACCAATACATTGAAAATGTTGCAAGAAAGTGGAATAGGAAAAAAGGCCACACTGGGGACATACAAAACAAACTTCTCATCATGTGTTTTTTAATGTCAAACCAAACTTGTCACATCGTTACATGTACCCTTCTCCACCCAAGTCCAATCACTGCCACTATCTCATGCTAGAGAACTCCAGCGTGCAAATTGTAACAAGGTATAAGCAAGAAACAGGAATAGGAAAAAAAAAACAAAAAGAGGCTAAATCTTTGACGCATACATGCAAACAGGTCGTGTAGTATCTTAATTATTGCATGCAAAATCTTGGATGGCAGCCATAAAAATAAAGCAGGTTATAGAAAGAAATATAAGAGATACGAACAACCACCAATAAATCATGAAAAGTGTGTAAAAGCATATTTAGCGTTAGATCCCCACGACAGGTTTATAATGCCTATGGTAGGAGAGGTGTAGGAATTTTCAATTCATCAGCAAGACATGCAGAGCATGATGTTAAGTTACGTTTGTGATTTCTTAGAAATTAATAAAATTTGAAAGCACGAGGAATGAGAACGAAAGCAATACATGGAAAGCAATAAAAGCATCTAAGCACAAGAGGGTCCCTATAAGGAGACTCCCTTTTTTTCCATTTGCTACTAAGCCTCCTTTGTTTTGGCTCGATAAGGAGCTTCTTTGAAAGAGAGTTCTCCTCTTTACTTAGGGAAGAAAGAGGAACAATCTTTTTTGCCTTATTCTCACTTTTCTTCTTTTTGCATAGCCGCTCTGGATAAAAATTTTCAGTCCTAAATTAGGTATTTCTTTTAAGTTTGATCGAATAGCTTCTGAAATACAATCCTACAAATGGATGTTGTAATCACCCCGTGAAATGTAATTCGTGATCCCTAAGTTCTCTTATAAAACAATGTATAGTCATTCATATCTAGAGAGGCGTAATGCTAATGCAGAAAATTCTTAAAGTCCCCTAAAATATTAAAAACTACTTGATGGCTGATTTCAAACGAGTGTATCGGCCAAATCTAACATTTTTATCTTCATAAATTCATCGCAAGACCTAGGACGTTATTCTTTTCTGTGTTGGTGAGCACGAGTAAGGGGAACTAATATTTTAAGTAATGAAAGAGCGTCTCATACGAAACGAAACAGCTTCCCTATCTTCTACAACTTTCGACTCTCAATCCGTAAAATACCTTCTGAAAGTGGTTTCCATTAGAGCAATATAACAGGAAGTGCCGAAGTACACATTGCTAACCTAATAAGATGCTGAACTGGTGAGGGGCTACCGTGATGACATCATATAGTAACGATCTAGCCACATGCAAGAACCAACCAAGATGCCTTTTGCAAATTCACTCCACCTAATAGAAATGAACTTCGAGAAAATCACCTCATAACAGCTGTAAACTGCCATTTTCCATAGGTTAAGTACTTCCGAGCATACTTTCCACTACATTCAAATAATATGAGTTGGTTTCCTACATTTAAGGCGCTTTTGTGCTACTATAGATGCAGAGCTTCTTAAATTCAACAAGTGACTTTATCTTCACTTACACTATATTATATCATGAGAGCCTATCAAACTTTGGAACTTAAAGAGAAAATTTGACTTCCATAAATTTCATATCTAATTTTAACCTGCTTGCATCTTAAATTACTTCCCTTTTATCGCTCTTCTGTTGGTAAACTCATAATTTGCAACACCAACACACTCATTGGAGACTTGTGTTCTTTAACTTTATTCTCTAAGGCGGGCTTGCCAAAGTTAAAAGATGGCAAAAATCTAGAGTCAAATATTCAAGTTTCAAATTTTATTAGCTAAGATAAAGGAAAGCATCATGAACGCAAAGTATCCTCGTGTATAACCCAAATACTGTGTCAATTGAGAAGATAAGTTTCAGTAAAAGAGAAAATTACATACAATCCCATGGCATGACATACCTTGCATTACTTTTTTTTTTCCAGCAATTGTTCAAAGGAAAGGCACAAAAAAGAGAAAAGGTATGTTGGTGTTGAAATGGAGGCATGCCTTTGGCCAATGCTTGGATATTCAAAGCAAACCGCGGAACCAGTAGTGGTCAGTGTGCTTGCTTCTCCAAACTTTCTGAGAATGGCTATTATGTGACACAATTACAAGAAAATCAGATGCCACGTGTGCATGCATACACACTCACACAATGCTATGAATTTTTTTAATCCAAAATGGCACAAATTTCTTTATAAAGCATTCAATATGATGTAATAAATAGCTTTAGACATAAGAAAATATGAGGCTTACTTCAGTCAAATGACTGTTTCGCAAGGTATCCTAGTCATTCGCGTCTGCAATTTCCTAATAAATCATCTAGAATGATATGAAAAATAAGGATTTGGATGCAGCATAGATGCCAAACGAAAAAAGCGTCAAAAGAGGGGAGCAGCGGTCGATCGTTGACGCCATGGCTTCTAACCACACCTCTTAACCTAGAAATGCAGCAAAGATGTCAAAGAACTATCAGAGACATAGAAGCGTTGCTCTCCAGCCGTGATGCCTAGGCTTCTAAACACACTGATCAACCTATAAATAAAATGTCCTCTGTATACGGGATAGACGACTATGGCTTAAAGAAAGTTATTTTCTCTTATTGCCAAATCTCAAACCAAAGTACCTGGCACTGATGATCACCAGTTTGGGTTGTTGGTCGGTTAAAATGAACATCTGGTAGTGAGAGCAGAGAAAGATTCCTATGGTCTTTCTAATTTGTGAAGTGAAAGCCATATGTGGCGAAGTCGTAAAGTGGTAAATTTGATAGCGGTCTATTGCTTTTTATAGTGACGAGTCTAATATACCACTGCTTCTGATAGATAAGGGCTAAGGCTGTGAGGCCCCGATCTACAATCTCGTGATAATTAGAGATATTAAGAGGTGTTATAGCTTCCTGTATGTCAGGATTCAAGCCAGTCTCAAACTTTCTAGCTTTCCTATCACCACCCTCAACCAAGTAAGAAGCATGTCGAGCTAAAGCAGTAAATTCCTTTTCATATTCTTGTACAGTCTTGTTTTTCTGTTCAAGTAGTAGGAAAGCCAATTCTCTATCTCTTCTAACACTTGCCGGAATATACTTGTTATTAAACTCAGTAATAAACAAATTCCAAGTTCTTATCACATTACCGGCTGTCCACTTCGCATCAATTATCTTCCACCAAAACCCCGCATCCTCACTCAAATAAAAAGTAGCCAAAGAAACTTTCTGTGAAGGAGTTAATTGCATTCTCTCAAATAGTTTCTCCTTATTGCTTATCCATTCCTCTGCCTCATCTGAATTAGTGCCACCCGCGAATACAGTAGGCTTAAGCTTAACAAATCTTTCAAGTAAGGTCAGATCATCAGTATCTATAGCGTACCTCACCTAAGAACTCTCGCCAACCTGACTGTGTTGCTGATTATTTTGTGAAGATTCTAGGGCATTAGCTATACGTCCAACTAATCCAATTATCTCCCGCAAATTAGGATCAGTTTCTTATGTACCCTGCCCCACAATACTTTCCTCTCTCTGGCCCGCCATATATAACACCTGAACATGTGAAAAAATATGTTTAGGCCATACCGAATTTCAAATTAAAGAAACTAATCAATTCCGAAGATCTTAGCCTGGCTTCCAAGCAACTACAGCTCTGATACCATTATATGTCACGCCCCCCGGAAGGGGCGCAACGCTAAACAGGCTAGTTAACACATATACATCAAGGATAAACAGAGCTTTACTACAACCTCAAAAGAAACAGCAGAAGCATACTTAAACGTTACAGTCGTCCATAAGTGGAAAGACTGACCATAACATTATATTACAGACTACCTCTCTTCTATACAAGTACTACACCCCAAAATAAAAGAAGAACAACTAAACGTTGCTCACCCAGCGTAATACTCTTGAGTCTCCCCGAGATAATCCTCTTCGTCCCTTGGCAAATACTCCGACTCCGAACCTAGAAAAAAGTATCGGGAATGGGTCAGCCTAATGGCTCAGTAGGGTATCCGGTGCTTTTAAGTCTAAACATGACTTGATCATATTATGTATAGTTAGTATGAACATGCAAGTCACTTGAACGGATGATACCTACGTACTTAAGAATAATTTAACATATCGAGTAACACATGCAAGCATCTGCTCACACTTGCCTTCAAAAGAAACGAGAATAACATATCGAGCAAGATTTGAAATCTTGTAGAACATACACGAGAATGACAAGCAAGACCTAAATATTAACTTGATCTCGTCAAGAATAACCAAACAGTACAAAAAAGTTCAAGACAAATATAAGCCAAGTACGAGAATATCAATATGCAAATATGCCCCTCATGCACGAGCCAACCTTCCCTGAGTGCGAGAGACTTTTTGTATCGCAACCAACTGATGTAGCGGGTTTGATAGAAGAAGTCCAACGTCATCACAGGCACGCCAATAATTCCTTTCGAGAATTAGTACGCATAGCTAGTGCGCACTATCAAGACATGAACGAGAACCCTGGCCGGAGAACTTCCAACCCCGGCAAATAACACCCTCAACTCACTTTTTTCATCCTCCTTCACGTGATATGCATAATCATGTACATACGTCAACATGAATGTCATCAAGTACCTCAAAAAAGGTTTAATCCCCTGTCGAGTTATATTTACCGTATTATCAACAATACATGCCAAACATGTAACCTAATCTGCCCAGTATTTCAAATGGCAGCAGGAGTAGTCTGTACTCCGAAAATCATAACAATTTAATTACAAGGATTCTACAGTCAAACTATATATTTATGAAAACTAGACTTAAAGAGCTACATCCCAGTATTTTACTTGACACGAAAATATTGTTTTAAGATCATATTAAGCCCTTTAAAAAGACAAACTTCAGAATCTGCCTAGCAACAGTTTCACAAGATAGGTTCCAAGCCACGAATTTTAAACCATAGCAATAGTACTTGAAATAATCTGAAATTTGGTATGTATACTCTATACATGTACTAGTATAATATATGAAATAACCAAGTCCATATATTAACTAAAAGTATACATTTCTAAGCATCAAAAGTACTCTAATTCCATGACTGTACAGTTTCACAGAATAGGTTTCAATCCACGAATTTTAAACCATAGTAATAGTACTTGAAATAATCTGGAATTTGGTATGTATATTCTATACATGTATTAGTATAACATATAAAATAACAAGGTCCAAATATCAACTAAAAGTATACCTTTCTAAGCACCAAAAAGTACCCTAATTCCATGACTGTTTTGTAGTTTTCAGCATACATGAACACACATCTCCTTGAATCATTTCAGGAAAATATGTATAAATATTTTACTACTACTCATAATAATTCTCTAACATGCTTTAAAACCTAAAAGAACAGGATCACCTACCTTAAAGAATTTTGGCCAAGCCAATTCAAGAAGATTCTCTCCTTTGTTCTTCCTTTTCTTCTTTTCTTCTTCTCTTCCTCCCTTTCCCTCCTTTCTTTTCATTCTCTCCTTTTCTTCTCTTTGTTCTATTTTGACCGAGACTAGGTCTTGCAACCCCACCTTCTCTTTTGTTTCTAAATTATCCACTTAGGCTTCTTTCAATTTTTTTTATTAGTTTCTTTTGCTTACTCACCACCAAATAATAGGTGGCAAATCCTCCAACAATTAATTCAAGAGCAACACATGGCATGCCACTAATACCAACTTTTCATATTTGCATATTGGCCCCAAGGTTTTGCATAATTACTTTTTAACCCCCAAAGTTTTACATAATTACATTTTGGACCCACAACTTAATTTCAATATTGATTTTATGTAGACAAATAATATAAAACAATCATAATATTTTAATCAAATTTAAATATGTTTAAACTTAATAAAATGATTAGAAGTTAATTAAGATCGGGCCTCACACTCTCCCCTCCTTAAAAGAATTTAGTCCCTAAATTCATACCTGATCACGTGAATAAGTGCGGATACTTTGACCTAATCTCATCTTCACGCTCCCAGGTAGCTTCTTCAATATCATGGTATTGCCATTTGACCTTAACCAATGGAATGACCTTATTCCTCAATACCTGATCCCGACGATCCAAAATCTTCACCGGCTGTTCAACGTAAGACATATCTGCTTCTACATGAACCGGCTGATCGTGCAACACATGTGAGGGATCTGGCTGATATTTACGCAACATAAATACATGAAAGACATTATGTACTCCAGATAATGAAGGCGAAAAAGCAACCCGATACGCTAGATCACCAACCCGTTCCAAAATCTCATAAGGCCTAACAAACCTCGGAGATAGCTTACCTTTCCCAACCTCTGACCAACAAACTGGAGATCTACATTTTCTTCCATATAATGCCTCATAAGGAGCCATATCAATACTAGAATGGTAGCTGTTATTATAAGAGAATTCAACAAGTGGTAAATGTGAATCCCAACCGATGGTAGCTATACCATCGGTTGTGGGAGAGTTTGCGATTGGCCTTATAAAACCCTGCCTATGAACTCATAAGTACCTACTTGGCTAGCCCTTTTGAGGGAGGCAATGCCCAGTGGTGGGGCCGTGGATCGGGTCATTACAGATGGTATCAGAGCCGACTCTCGAAAGCTTGGGCTGGGTTGTCCAGTCCGGTTGCTAATGGTTGGGGGAAACGAAGGCAAGCCCCGGTGTATCCCACATCAAGAGGATGGTTGGGGCAACAAAGGGTGAGTCGAGTATACCCCACATTGGCTAGAGAGGAAGATTCTGGGCTATGTGTGATCGAGCCTTAGCGAGGACGCTAAGGAATAAGGTGGGGAGATTGTAATATCCCACATCGGTTGTGGGAGAGTTTGCGATTGGCCTTATAAGACCCTGCCTATGAACTCATAAGTACCTACTTGGCTAGCCCTTTTAAGGGAGGCAATGCCCTGTGGTGGGGCCGTGGATCGGGTCGTTACAGATGTTATCAGAGCCGACTCTCGAAAGCTTGGGCTGGGCTGTCCAGTCGGGTTGCCAATGGTTGGGGGAAACGAAGGCAAGCCCCGGTATATCCCATATCAAGAGGATGGTTGGGGCAACGAATGGTGAGCCGAGTATATCCCACATTGGCTAGAGAGGAAGATTCTGGGCTATGTGTGATCGAGTCTTAGCGAGGACGCTAAGGAATAAGGTAGGGAGATTGTAATATCCTACATCGGTTGTGGGAGAGTTTGCGATTGGCCTTATAAGACCCTACCTATGAACTCATAAGTACCTACTTGGCTAGCCCTTTTGAGGGAGGCAATGCCCTGTGGTGGGGCCGTGGATCGGGTCGTTACAGATGGTATCAGAGCCGACTCTCGAAAGCTTGGCCTGGGCTATCTAGTCGGGTTACCAATGGTTGGGGGAAAAGAAGGCAAGCCCCGGTATATCCCACATCAAGAGGATGGTTGGGGCAACGAAGGGTGAGCCGAGTATATCCCACATTGGCTAGAGAGGAAGATTCTGGGCTATGTGTGATTGAGCCTTAGCGAGGACGCTAAGGAATAAGGTGGGGAGATTGTAATATCCCACATCGGTTGTAGGAGAGTTTGCGATTGGCCTTATAAGACCCTGCCTATGAACTCATAAGTACCTACTTGGCTAGCCCTTTTGAGGGAGGCAATGCCCTGTGGTGGGGCCGTGGATCGGGTCGTTACAAAGGCTAAACAATCTTGTAAACATTTTCGTTTCTTTCATTCTTTGGGTTGATTCGTGCCTTTAAAGCAGCAATGACAATTGCTGGTTGATCCATCTCTAGTCTTTAGATACTTTTCTTAATTTCTAAAGCCTTTAGTCAATTTCTATAAGCTACCTTCCACCATTTCCTTAGCAAGTACAAGATTCTCAGTGGTCTACAACTTTGTCATTGCCAAATGTAGGAGAAAATCATAAGTTGTTGACTCTGCAATACTTCAAATAATCTCCGATGAAATAATCTTAAATAGTTTCACATAAAATCAAACGAACTCACACCATCAAGAAAAAGTAATATGTAATCCCACTAAACTTGAACAAGATTACAATTAAACCGGAAATCATCCAACAACGATTGAGAATGCGATTCACGTATACACTAAGTCAGATCTGTTTGATACCAAGAAACTAACTCCAAGCCACTGTCAACCAACTTATGAGTACCTGCACTATCAAACATCTATGTTCATCGCGAAGTTAAGGCACCCAAAAACTTTAAATGACATTAACTGCTTTGTATGTCATGAATCTTGTAACTTCTCAAAATATTGTTGTACATATCAATATGTACTCTTAGAAGCAAGTACTCATAAAATTCTAAGAGAAGTTTCTTAAACTACTCACCTACATGTAACTTGCACTTGGGAGCATATAATCCAATATATTATTAGTGAGCCAACTTCCAAATATAATCTAGGATTTTAGACCACTTAGTTCTTATTGGGACTGACAATGACAAAGAACTACGTGGCCTAGTATTTTATTCACTTTGACATGTCAGGTGAGAGTTTTCTTCGAGCTAGGTATTCATTCAAGAGTAAACGATAGGTAAAACTTGTTCTAAAGGAAAAAGTTAATGCCATTTGTCTTGTTCACTCCTCCCTCCCCCTTGCGAGCTAGGGCAAGCTTATGGCAGCAAAGCTAAGTCAAAGATGTGCTCCATAAAATCTGCATAAAAGACTATTTCTAGGCACATATAAGCTATCTTCTATGTTCTTTCTAATTTACTATCTCATAACCTGCATTGCTCAGGGAGGTAACCTTGTAACTGATATAATCAGGGGAGCATAATCCATTAAGGACAAAAATAATTATGAATTGCCAGTTGTCTATCTTTTATGTAAATAGATGCTTTACGCAATCTAAATGAGAATTATACGGAAGGTTAAGAATTAAACTAAGGAATCATAACGTTATGTGTACCAACCTTAGAATATACACCAGGTCATGGTTTTTTTCCAACTCTCCTGCAACTGCATATGAACATTTAAAGAGATTTCTCTGCTTTTTTAAATCAGTCAATAGAAGAAAATCTAGATGCCACATACCATTGCTTTCCTCTGCGCAACTGTGTCCAAACATGCATCAATGTATTAGCTTTTTAAAAGCTTATCAAGAAATTACTGAGTCAAAGTTGATATTATCTTCACACAAAGAAAAGCGCGGTCAGATTTTTGTCCAAGTGAAGGCTTGAAACAAAACATTTGACATGTTACTTTTAGTTTCATATCTATATGTTATTAAGATAAACATCGTTAATATTCTTCTAATGCGAAATCCTACTTCGAATAAAGAAGATGACCGAAGCAATCTCGAAGGTGAAACCAAGAGTGGCCTATCTCTTTCTAGTTAACTTCTTAAGTGGTTGTATATGTATGACTATATATATTATAGAATATAATAAGGGTGATTATGAAGCCAACAAGATACCTGCTCGATACCTGCAATTCATAATATGTGACAAAGAATTTTCAACAACCAATCCTACAACAACTGGAAACCCATGACAAGTCACAAAAAGTCTTAGAAAATATGTCCAATCGACAACATATAATAACAACAAGACTTCAATATCATTAGTGTAAGCTATAATTCCCTAAAGTAGTCAATCCAATTACCGCATTAGAAAACGGATATCAAACATCATTGAGGATAATTTTTAGTATTTTCTCACTTGCAGTTATTTTCCATAGCCTATGACTCAAGTTTAGTAATCATAAAACATCTGAGTATCGGCCTTTTTCTAATTTCTTTTCCTACTGCTTGTTAAGCTTTTCAACAAATAGTACAAGAAACTTCAAAAAATCGTGGTATTTGTCATAAAAATGGATCTGAAAATTTTGAAAAATACTAATAGAATAAGTAGGTATTTGAAAAATCTATAAACATATGGTGTGTAAAAAATACCAAATTTGTTCTCCTTTTTTTTGCTTTGGCCTTAGTTAGGCTGTGGAGTTGTTGAAATAGGTGTCACTAACAAGTGAACAAGGTTCTGAAAATTACAAAAACATGAGAGAATACGTTTAATATCTTTTCATTCAATAGCTTTCCTTACTGAACCATGAAGCGAAAGTTTTTGCAATAACACAAGTTTTGGCAGAAGCATGTCGTATAAGCATCCAAATGAGGAATTGCTTTTGACAAGAGAGCGCTCTAAGTGACGCACCACACCAATTCACAGGCAGTTAGATTAGAGGCCTAACTGGGAGTAGCATGATAAATAACTTATTGGAGATTGTTATCCCATATTATGATAATTTAAAAAGGTTCTGTTCCGTAGAACACGTCCTCCTTTCTCCCATAAGTATCTAACCATGGTGCCAGCCACACTCACCACTGGCTAATAAGGCCATATTTAAGACCAACTCTAACAACAACCAAGCACGACGACATTTAATCACTAACTATAAGAGTAACCACACAAGTATGGTAATGTAACTATCTATTTTCTGGATTATGCAACACCAATGTTATAATGATCACAAGTGACTTTTAATGTCTACGAATTGAATGGTAACCGAACCCAACAATCAGAGATTATAGCCAACGCAATCTCCAATTTTATAGTGCCACTCTCCACCTTCGAAAATCACTCGCACCAGAGTTTTGTGCCTTTGACCATATTAATGCGATTCAGATCCACTCTTAACACATTTCTTGGCATACCATTACTATCTTCTCCATTCCCTACTAAACATCACCCCTTTATTGGCCTTTCCTTGGCCTAAGAAATTCACACCAAAATAACCATTTTGCCAAACATGTAAAGACATATTTTCAATCCTCAGAACCAAGACTAATTAGCAAATTTTCGAGCATTGGGTAAGGCAGTTTGAAGATGGTACATCCTTTTTCTTTCGTACGCAAATTCTACGAACAAAAATAATCAGCAAATCCCCTGAATTTTGTCCAACCAAGGCACAATCAGAAACAACACATTTCCTTAGCCCTTGTCATTTTCCACGTGGTTCTTAAATCTTCTTTTTAGTACGTCAATCCGAAGAATGAAAACTAATTAGCAAATTCCCCTTAGAGTACTGGGTAAGACAATTTGGAAATTTGAAACCTAATCAAGACACATATGAGATGTTGAGAAGTCATAAAGTAACGTTTTGCGCTATTACATATCTTCAAACACCTTGCGTGCAATGGTAAAAGAAAGATGACATGAAGCTCTTTAATTAATATTAATGGAGGAAAGGCATGGAGGAGACACAAAAGGAAAAAACCGGAGATGGTAACCACATGTGCATATATGTAATCATAGGCTGTGCTTGAGGGGTCGGCAATGGTCGCAAATGGAGCAATAACATGTGCGATAGATTGATCGAATGCATTATAAACAAACATGACTGGGAAGAACCAAATTTACGCCACATGAGAATCAAAAGGGATGATAGATTGTTTATGTTAATTGAGTCACCAAATGCGATTCCGTTGATTGAAAAACTGACCTGCAAATGAAGTCTTGTAGGAGGAATTTCGAGTACGGATCCAAGAAAGCAAGAATCAATATTTGACGTGAGATTCGCCAGTCTGGTAGATCTTCTGTGCGGATGGTTCTTCACAAACCCTTGTTGAGGCAACGCAGGAGCGTCTCTGAGGGAGGGAGATTGGCATAAGAGAAGTAGTGGTTCTTCATTTCTTAAGTATATGGCACCGTTTGGAGGTGGCCTGAGCCGGTGGCACAAGGTTGATTGGTTTTGAAAACATGCGGGTAGCCGGTAATATGGAGTATTTTAGAGGTTATTTTTGTCATGAAAATGTGTAGAAACATGTTTAAACTCATTGGACTTTTAAGGTAGAGAGATAATTTTTTGAAGACAAGTTATTCTTGGAAGCTGTAAGTCAGTCAGAACTCAGAAACTATAGAAACTCAGTAAACTTCAAAGTAGTCAAACAGGAAAAAGTGAATTAGTTTGTTTAGCACCTGATTAAAAGATGAGACAGAGAGTCTTGCACATAAACTGACCTGTGGCTACTTCATCAATAAGCCATAGAAACATGCTTAATAGACATGAAACTATGATGAATACAAATCTCAATACTTTCTGCCTCACATGTAACAGCGGGCAAACCAAAACTAGCAATAATAGATTTCCACTTTGTTTTCACAGAGAAATTATCATTGCTCGAAGTCTTAAAAACATGACGCAACAAAGCAATAGTAATGATACCAATCTACTACCAGAAGCATGAAAACAAAGGGTTATAAAACTAAGAACCCGGCCTACATAATTCTCTTACCTCCTTTTTGTCCTTCTAGAATGTTACAGCACCGATCTGAATCCCTTTGATAGAAAATCATCCCTAAGAAACAAAGGTCATCGTGTTAATACTTTGTCATATCGTTTGAGAAACGAAGTAACATAAAGACATGATCTTCTTATGCGCGCGAGTAGTGACCAAGAACTCTAGAAGCTTCCTATATCATGGTTAAACGTGATATTAAAGATGATCAAGCCCTTTAAAGAATAAATATGCATCTATAAGAAGGTAATGCCAAGCAGCATATAGCTAAGCTATGCAAAAGAGAAGGGGGACGGGGGGTGCGATTCATATACGTATTCACCTCTTCTTCTTCTTCTTATTCTTCTTCTCCTTTGTTCGCACTTGTCCCTGTTGCTTCTTCACTTCAACTTTTCCACAACCATCAAGCATAACAAGGCTTTTCACGTAAACCTCAATGCAACATATACTAGGCAACCCGCGAACAGGAACATCCCTAACACTTTTCCTCCTCAGGTCATACCAAATCAGCTTCTTATCATTGAAATTCAACAGAACCTCACCGCGACACCTCGAGTAAGCTAAAGGGCTAAGAATACGATAAGCCTTGATATAACTCAAATATAACTCCCAATAATTGGGGTACACCCGACGAATCTCAGTCAAACTAGGACATTTATGATTATCTTATCAGGATTCTAAAAGAGTTCTTAGAGATTGTGACGTGATCCTCGAGGATCCTAACGCGATCCTAACACATCTGGCCCACGGCCCAGTCCTACTAGGACTTTCCTCCTACAGTTATATAAAGGGGTCTACCCCCAGGTATGAGGATAACTATACAATTCATGCTTTTTCAGAATTACTATTCTGTAGCTGCGCTCTGACTTAAGCATCGGAGAGTTCTCCGCTGGGAACCCCACCCGGCGGTCATTTGTTTTCTTTCTTGCAGATCATCGGTCCAGGCTCGGGTTTCGCAACATACGCGAAGCATATTTTTAACAGCAACATATTTGCGCCATCTGTAGGACCCGCCAGTCTAGCCGATCGACCTCAAGAAAACTCAAACAGTTGTTTCGCGAGCGACCGTTGGCAACGTGTCGGAACCACCAGCGGCACCACCTCAACCAACGGTGCCTACACGGGCAGCCTCACACCCGCACAACCATCATCACAGGAGTCACCACCGACCACCGCGACAAAGTTGCCAAAACAGTGAGACTAGAAGAAACCAGTCAACACCCTTAGCGCCGTCCACCGCGACCTTACCCGACGTCGCGCTGATACGGCCACAGAGCTATCACAAGGAACCGGCTCCACAGGATCGCGGCCTCACTACCGATCTGCATGTCGCCACTACGACAGTCACCAATAATGCCGGCCGTCACCGTCCTCAATGAACAATACCACTGGTAACAACCACAACCCGCAAAAGCAATTGCCGAGCCCCGGGCACCATAAACCGCCGGCAACCGCCATGAAGAAGCCGAAGCAAATACAGCGACATCTCAAAGAAAAAAAAAAAGAAAAAGAAGAAGAGTAGAGAGATCGCCGCCGCTGTGCACCGGTGCCGCACATCGCGGCCTCACTGCTCCGTACACCATGATCGGCAGTGGCGACGTCTCCAGGCGACTGCCACACCAGTCGACATCGACGCCGCAACACCGTGGCCTCACTCCAAATCGTCTGTCGCCCCTCTCCGTCAACATCTTTCCCGGGACATAGGGCCGAAATCAAGCCCATTCCGTACACGCTTCACGCCGACGGCGCTTTCCTTCGAGATCTATTTCGCCGGCCACCGTTGCGCCGCCGACATGCCAGCCGCTGCTTCTCTGTTAAAGAAGAGAAGGGGTAGACCCGGTCTAAATCAGGTGAAACCTTCCTTTTGAATTTTTATTCCAGCCCAGTAAAAATGCATATTAATACTTAGACCCACGAAGTCTTATTTATTGGACTTGGGCCACATGCTTTCTAAAGCATTAGGCTTTTAAAGGAAAAAGGCCAATTAAATTCGAGACTCCTATTAGAGTCTCATTTATATAACATGTGCATTATATTTTTTAAATATCTATGCACATTTTATATGCACCGTCGCGTCAATGAAAATGAGGTGGCTATGCTTTTAGGCACTAACAAGCCTCCTTAAAGGCTGCTTGTTACTCACTTCTATATTACCTAGACCTATTTAATTTTTGGTCTAGCATTGTCCAGTCGCGCCAATTGATGCGATTATATTACATGTCGTGTCTTACCGACTGTAATGATTTTTTTAAGCTCACCCGTGACCAGTGTTGTTAAAGGCGCAAAAGGTCCCTGGAGCCTAAGCGCAAGGCGCATGCACGCGCCTTTTCGAAGCGAGGCGCAATATTAAAAAAAATAAAATAATAAAAATAATAATACACAAAATCAATAAATTATGTAAAAAAAAATAACATGACAATTAACAAACTTTCAAACACATCAATTTCAACCTGTCTAGAGCAATTTCAATTTTCAGTACGTGAAAATTGAGCAAATCCAATCTGAGTAACCTAAAACTGGCATACAATTGCACCAAATCCATATGGGCCAAGGCCAACAACAGCCAACAGTCCAACACTCCAACACTTTAAGGGGAAAAGGAACAGGGCACAAGACATAACAAATTCAGGATGTGAACATGGAGCAAAAGCTCACCCGAGAGAGACCAGCAATGGAGAAGAGGACCAGCAGAGCAGCTGCGACTGGACCAGCAATGGCGGTGGCTGACCGCTAACCTCTGAAGCAGCGCTGACGACTTGAGCAGCTGACGGCCGGCCAGAGTTGACAGGTTATGCGACGCGACGACCGACGACGGGTTCTGCGACGACCGGCGACGGGTTTTGCGACGATCGGCGACGTGAGAATGTAAGACTGTGAGAGAGCTTTGGTCTGGAATTGCGATTCGTGAATAAGCAGATTTTGGGGTTTTATGTTAAAGAGAAATCGACGGCCCACGTGAAGCCATGAAGTCCAATCCAACGGCTACAAGATATGCGCCTGAATGTGTGCCTCCACCACCGCTTTGCGCCTAATGGAGCCGCGGTGACTAAAACACTACTATTAATTCTGTGTTAAAAACATAGTTGCATTTTTATATGCTTTATTGCTTCAGAGGCTGTTTTTCAGTCATGTACTCTTATTTCTTACAAGGGTTTAAACAATGCATGCGAGCATCAATAGTGACGTATAAACCACTTCTTAAGCAAGGAACAAATTCACAGCACCTTGCGACTGGAAGTCAAGCTTAGGGTTGTTGCTGTAGCATCTTGCCGACTCGGCATTTCTTATTATCTCTTGATATTCGATCACACAGTGACCTCGATCAGTAAATCAGAGCACTTCGCCAATAGCGTCGCTGATATGACGAACTTCATACCCTCTAACTTTATATGCTCGTCCAGTAAAGCAGACATATATGGTCTTCTACATTGATCCCACAGGTCTTCTTGCAACTGGGCCTAGGCTCGATCCGCCCCCGAGGGCGCGTACGACGAGAACTCTTAAGTTCCGTCAAACCCTCAAGGGTATTTGCATGAGCTCCGAGCTCCATTCACCCCCGAAGGCGCGTACGACGAGAACTCTTAAGTTCCGTCAAACCCCCAAGGGTATTTGTATGAGCTCCGAGCTCCATTCGCCCCCGAGGGCGCGTACGACGAGAACTCTTAAGTTCTGTCAAACCCCCGAGGGTATTTGCATGAGCTCCGAGCTCCATCCGCCCCGGAGAACGCGTACGACGAGAACTCTTAAGTTTCGTCAAACCCCCGAGGGTATTTGCATGAGCTCTGAGCTCCATCCGCCCCTGAGGGTGCGTACGACGAGAACATTTAAGTTCCGTCAAACCCTCGAGGGTATTTGCATGAGATCCGAGCTCGATCCGCCCCCGAGGGCGCGTACGATGAGAGCTCTTAAGTTCCGTCAAACCCCCGAGGGTATTTGCACGAGCTCCGCGCTCCATTAGCCCTCAAGGGCGCTTACCGGAACTCTACGTTCCACTAGCCCCCTAGGGTGGTCCCTCGAGGGACGAACACCCCCAAGGGTGACAGGATAAAGCTCGAGTTATATCCGAACGGTTTAGCTATTGTTCTAACCCGTGAAACGGCAAAGGACTATGGGACTTCATCCCCCCATCATTCTTTGTCAATTCGAAACCCAGCCAAGCGTGAGTGCGAGGCTTCTTTGCCAGCTCTTAGCAGATGATAAGAGTTCGCGACAAAGTAAAACGCAAGCATGATGTGGTCGGCTCGAGCTAAAGAACACACACTTGCACAAAATGAACACCCTCCAAAGGAGAGGTGACCCCTCGAGGGGACATTCAAACACTTAGCACATGCAACAACTTGCATGCACAACTTTGTGTCCTCTCCCGAGACAGGCTACCATGGGGCACAGAGTCTAAAGGATCTCGAGATCCCATGATTTGTCTTCCTAAATATGATTCCGAATAGCCTACTCAGGCGACATTCTAAGACTTGGCTCTCGAGAGCTAGGGTTCTAGCGCCCTACTTGGGCAAAGTTCTAAGGCTTAAGCTCCTGCTTAAGTCGGAGCACATGGAGGAGAAAAATATTAGTACCCCTACAAGTGGATGGAGAATGCTTTATAAATCTGACGCGTGTCTCGAGACACCAAGTATAAACTTTCTTAGCCAAACATTTTTGCTAAGGAAGTGGGGGGCTTATGATATAACTCAAATATAACTCCCAATAATTGGGGGACACCCGACGAATCTCAGTCAAACTGGGAGATTTATGATTATCTTATCAGGATTCTAAAAGAGTCCTTAGAGATTGTGATGTGATCCTCGATGATCCTAACGCAATCCTAACACATCTGGCCCACGGCCCAGTCCTACTAGGACTCTCCTCCTACAACTATATAAATGAGTCTACCCCCCAGGTATGAGGATAACTATACAATTCATGCTTTTTTAGAATTACTATTATGTAGCTGCACTCTGACTTAAGCATCGGAGAGTTCTCCGACGGGAACCCCACCCGGCAGTCACTCGTTTTCTGTCTTGCAGGTCATCGGTCCAGGCTCGGGTTCTGCAACGTACGCGAAGCATATTTTTAGCAGCAACAACCGGCGGTCCAATCATGACCAACCTAATCCAAGATTCCTTGACTCCATAATCCGTCATCACCCACACATCAGTGCAATACTGCCAATAACCACCAAGCAAACAAAGACACCCTTCCAACACATCCACGCTAACATCAGTGTAGAACTTCTCCATCTTAGGAACTACCGAACACTCCTTCGTCCCCGCTTTAAACTCAACGATCACTCTATCGCTCTACCGAATAAAACCTTTCGTGCCAATTATGTGCACCACATCTTTAACCTGCCTGGCCCATATTTTCCTATCTGGCTACCGATAAGCACAACTCGATATCCTACTCCACGAGTTTGATTTCAAACTATAAACCCTAGCTTCCGAGTCAATACACTTGTAATTCCAATCCCTAAACTCCAAAACCCTAAGCACATTGTAATCATCATTAATCGGATCATACGCAAACCCGTAGTCATCTAACACAGTAACTGGTCCACAATTCGGGTACAAAACATCCGAAGCGGGCAAGACCCGGTACTTATGGGTCGACGGGTTAAACAACGCCAATGTACGTATGGGCTGACTAAAGAGGTTAGTACAAGAAGTGGCGCAGTGTACGAGGATTAGGCCGTTGCATGTGGCTAAAAAGGCGAACAAATCGTAGTATTTGAAAGGGAAGGTGATCGGGGTGGCCTGATCGAGCGAGTCGAGGTCCAGGGAGTGGAGTGTGCCCCTTTCGCAGATGACGACGGTGGTGTTGGTGTTGGTTTGGATCGAACGACTGAGATGGGTTTTAATGAAGTGTGGGGAATCGATCAGGGCGCACCATAGGTGGAGACGCACCTGAGGCGTAGGAGGGATTTCACTGGAAGGCGGGAGAGTACATCAACGATGATCTCTGGTGGAAAAGTCGGCATACTGGTAAAGCTTGTCACGGCGTGGAAGTAGCAAAAGGGTTTTGGGTTTTGGGTTAGCCCCCTGAAGCATCAATCCGACCGAGTTGCTCCGCTCGTGCCTGCCACGTGACCGCTTTGGCATGGGTAAAGTTGGAATAACAAAAATAATTTTAACTTTTCTATTAGTTCCCATTTTCTCTATTTCTCTATTTCTTTCTTTTTCTCCCAAAAACCTAATCTCGAAACTGGACGCCGCGTGCCATCTTACCACCAAAACTCGCCATTAGATAACCTTCACCTAGAAGAATCAGTAGTTGATAAGGTTTAAGGTTTAAACCGCCCTTATAATAGCCAGTGGTAGACCGCAACCATTTCGACAGGCAAGTTATGCTTGAGTACTGAGTAGTTGCTTGAATACCTCTAATAGAGGTAGACTATGACGGTCCCCCAAGGTCTAATTTTCATAAGCGCAAAGTTCATCACTTAAGTGTTAAGTACGTTGAACTCCTACTGTAAATTAGAAATACATTATCTTCCTTGTCGTTTATGTATGGTGCTATCCTCCTTTTTCAGTTTGTTCCGGTGACAATTTGACTTTTTTTCAAGCAGATTATATATTTTCCTTTTCCTTTTTTTATTGTAATACATTATCTTTTAGCAAAGTACATGTTTGTGATGTCTATTCTTTACTTATGATATACAAAAATCAATGTTACGGTTAGAAGACATAAGTATGCTAAATGACTAATTTAACCTCAGACTTCACTTGCCAAAATGAGGTTATTATGCACAACTTGCTCTCCCTTAGTTAGCTCAACCTAAACTTTATCTTCATTTATAACCAAATTTGATCTGAAAATATGCTTATGCATCATCTATTGGACCAATAAAGTTAGCTCTATTAGTGGTATTCAAGCAACTACTCAGCACTTACTAATGCTCAATTGTGATATGGAATACTAGCAGACTGAGCTGGGAAATATCTAGTTAGACAATATAATGGTGTCCTAGATTTGCATTGTGGAGAATAAGGTGAGACAAAAGAACATAAAAAAATGGCTGACTATTGCTTATCTCAATGGGATCTTTTACATAATTGCTCATGATGAGTTGTAGGCGGAGTTGTAGGCAGAGTAGGGCTTGGCTGAGATGCTTAAGTAGTTAATGGTAATTTCTTTTCATCCTCTCCCCGAGTCGTAACTTGCTCTTTCACTCATATTGATTCTGGAAAAAGCTTTATGGCTATAAGAAGGATGACAAGAGAAGTGAGATGTGGCAATCTGACTCTGCAACACAGAATCAAGCTTGGTTGGTCATGGGTGATCTTAATCCATTGCTTAAGATATAGGATCATATTGATGATAACTCTTTAAAACACTGCGAACATTTTAGTTCAAGTTGGGGAGCATTAATGGTTTAGTCAGTGTACCAAATTACAGTTTATTATCATGAAGGAAAAAGTATCATGGTTTGCGCAAACATCTTGATTTTTTACTCCTTTGTATCCTTATTCTTCCTTATATGTTTCATAAGAATGTTCAAACATTCATTATTGCACGTCTGTTTTTTTGGTCCAGTTCATAGATTTATGCTTTGCCCAATGTTTCAAACTTTTTGAAGTTAAACATCCGAGGCCTAGTTAAAGTACTATTCAAAAATCGTTCAGACCATAGTAGTTCGGGATACGTAAAATGAACTTTCTACATGTGCTAAATAAGTACAAAAGCAGTATCATAAGTATAGCCTTTCTAGAGAAATTTTAAGAGATTCTAGTCGTGGCTGCGAATTAAGAAACCCCCTAAGTTTTGGCAAGTACTAAACCCAGAATCACCATTGTTAAAATGAGTATTTTTTCTCTCTCAAGTTCCATATATTATTTGTCCACTGCCACTACACTACCACCCAACGCCTTAGTGCTACAATTTTCATTTCCCCAGTAAGTTTGGGCTTAACTCATGTTAGAGTCTAGATTGGACAAATAGTCTGGTAGTTGAATTAGCTTTCATTTGTGTTTCTATCTATTTTTACAGTAATCATGTGGTTTTAATTAAAATATAATTTTTTCCTTCTATAATTGAGTTTAAAGTAAATAAAGAAGGATAATGATTGTCAATTGGTTTCCTTTTATGATTCTTCTGCTCCCCACACCTGTATGTAAATAGCCCAGGTTGCCGTAAAAGGGACAAATTGTTAGACAGAAAATAACCCAAAAATAAGTGTAAGTATACTAGAAATCTCGCCTTTGAGCATCTAGTATATATCGAATTTTGACCAGTTCTAACTTGGTCATAAGATTTTCAATTTAGGTGATAGCCTAAATGATGTATTCTTCAAGAGCTACAACATTGGAGAAGAAGTCAAATGTATCATAGGTCATTATCAATGCCAGACCTCAATTTTTTAATTGGGCATAAGCCTTCTTTTGGTTTCAACACCAGGTCAACCTTTACATCATGCAACTAGGCAATCCAAATTAAAGGTATGTCTTTTTACCTCTGTCCTTTATGTTTTAGATTAGATTAGATCCCTCTCCGCAATTGAATTTTGGTATCTGAATAAGAATAAAAGCAGTTAATTTAAATTATTCAACCAGAAGAAGTTGGTTAGCATTAGATTTTTGAAACAACTTGAAAAGTTGTTTAGACTAAGATAATTTATCATACAACTACAAGAAGTTGATTAGAATCAGAATTTTAAAACCATAGGCCAAGACTTAGGTCGCCTCCCCCGAGTTAGAAATATATATTTTTTATCTCAATTGGTCAGATTGGGTACGTAACTCAACATCCGGTGTTGAGTTCAAACCAAAAATTAAGTTTAGATTAGATTTTGTTTTTGTGCTTGTTTTGTTATATGGAGTAAAAATCACATAAACAAGTAGAGGCCGTTTAGGGTATAATGGGTTGCCTAGCACTTTCCCGTCTTATAAATTAGTCCCCTAACCGAATTTGCGGTTTTGTAAGTGTAAAAAGGTAAATTTATGCCAATTTTAAATTGAGGCGTGTCATTTATCAGTCATTAAAATAAATATTCAATGACAAATAGGAAGTTGACATGTGTATCACTATGTGGTCGAATAAAATTTTGCCACGTGTGTTGTACCATAAGCATGGTATTTATCTCTTCACAAAATTAAGAGATAATCATCAAAGAGGTGCAGTTCTATATGAACACTCCCATCCACCCCTAAATATACATCAGATGGCCCTAAAGGGTGGACAAAAGTCTCTCAGATCAGCCAGCCAGAGTTTACTCTCCTAACTCAGAGCTCTGTCAACAAATTTTTTAAGTTGGAGGATACATCATTTTAATTTAAACATTCAAGTCGTACGTCGCGAAAGTTATCGAGTGTTCGAACGAACTCAGTCATATTCATTGTTTGATCTGGAAACAAAATACAAGCGTTAGTCAAGAGAAGAATCAGAGGGCCTTTCTTTGTATAAAGATCTATTCAGAGCATTGTACTCGCTTTTCAAATCATTACAAACTTCATTTCTCGCCAATTTTCATGTCTTATCTTTAGATTCAAAATTTGTGTGTACAAATTTTTGGCACGACCGGTGGGACATTCTCTGCCTTTCATCTCTTCTCTTTATCAACAAAAAAAAAAGATACTCTTACATTTGTTGATCCAATGGCTCCAAAGATCGACGCCTCAAAGATGACTCGCTCTAATGTAGCCGACTCGAAAGTTTCATCTGTTGTCAGTTCTGGGGCTCCAAGTATAGGTGTGGAGACTCATAGCCAAGCAAAAGCCAAAGCTCAAGCAAGTTCGCAAAAGGCATCCTCGCTTGAGGATAATTTTCTCTCTGACACCAATGTGTCAAGAAAGACTCCCGGTTCAACTCCGTCGGGGGTGAAACACGACATGGTTAAAGCTGTTCAGGCTATTCTGTTGCACCCAGCCATGTCTGAAGAATCTGCCTCGAACCCTATGGTCCCGTCTATCCACGAGGATGATGAAGAAGACACTTGATCTATGTCAACTTCTCCTACCAAATCCCCAAAGTTCAAGATCGCCTCGTCGAATTCCGTTAGCTCTAAAGATACTTTCTTTGGCACCATGCATGTCATGGTGACAGATGCTCAGACTCTTGAGGAGCAAGTTGCGAGCCTAGCAAAAGCATTTGAGTTACTCACAAGAACTATTCATGATCGTGATTCTCAAATTGTCATAATCCTTAGTAAGTTGAAAGGGTAAAGAAGATGCAGAGATAAGCAATGCCAACGAGGATAAGAACAAAAAGGTTCCAAAAGGAGAAGATTCCAACAAGAAGACAAAACCAGAAAATGCCTTTCAACTCATGTCTGAAGGTTCTATTCCCATTGACCAACTGAGGGAGTTCATAATGGGTACTATTAAGGACAAATTTGAAGGGCCTACAAAGTCTCCCTTACTTATGCCAAATTATATACTCAAAAGATCATCTTCTAAGGATGCTTACAGGTTATTAGATGCTAAAGTTCCTACAATTTGACGGTAAAGGCAGCCCCATATAGCATATTGCTCGCTTTATGGAAACATGAACCTACAAAGATGATCTTGTCAAGCAATTTGTCAGATCCCTGAAGGGTAACGCGTTTGACTAGTACATTGATCATCAGCCTGACTCAATCAACAATTGGGAGCAGTTAGAGCAAGAATTTCTTAATCATTTTGACAGCACACATCGCATAATCAGTATGATCGAGCTTATAAATTCACACCAATGGAAAGATGAGCCAGTTATCGATTACATGAATCGATGGAGAAATCTCAGTCTCAATTGCAAGGATTGCCTAAGTGAGTCTTTTTCTATGGAGATGTGCATTCAAGGAATGAAATGGGGACTACCGTATATCCTTTAGGGAATACGACTGAAGACTTTTTAGGATCTCGCGACCAACGCTCATGACATGGAGCTCAACATTGCTGCACATGGAAACCAAGGTTTGTCTATCCAGGACTTAGTCTATGGTCGTGGACAGTGGGCCAATCAAACTCTCTACCAAGAGTATGAACATAGAAGTAGACAAAGGAAGTGTTCCTCAAGAGAACGGAAGGAATAAACTTTCTTTAAAGGAAATAGAAGACAAAGAGTACCCATTTCTTGACTCGGATGTGCTTGGCATGCTTGATGATCTACTTAGTATGAAGTAATTGATTTGGCAGAAATGAAACAACTGGAGCAGGCCGATCGAGTTAATGACCCTAATTATTATAAATACCATCGATTAATGGGCCAACCCATTGAGAAGTGTTTTGTCCTAAAAAACAAGATCATGGAGTTGGCACGTCATGGAAAGGTTATCCTCGAGGGAGACAAGGTTTCTGCAAATCAGATGTCTATCGCCTTTGGCTCTGCTCCCCCTCCCCCCCCCCCTAAAATTCCAACTGGGGCGATTGTACCGTAGGAAGAATGTAAGATTTCATCCGTAGTTTCTCCATATACCATACAGTTTGGTCCACTTTATCTAGTTGAAGTCAAGATAGCAAATTTGCAATCAACATAAGCGCTCATTCCTCCTAGTCCATCTGGCGTAACTTCCAAACATAGGCGCATTGACTCGATAACCTCAAACTCTACTGGCTCGGAGAATGAAGGATGGACCCTCATCGCCTATCAAAAGAAGTGAAAGGAAATTAACAAAGGACAAAGATTTGATAAGGTCTAGGATGATGAAAAAACACTCTAGAATCAAGACGCAAAAAAGGTCAAGGGGAATTCTTCCCTCACCTGCAGGTTTACTCAAGAAAAACCCTCAAAACCCTATCACGTTATATGAATTCCTACCAGAGTGACTCGCAAAGAGTTCCCAACAATCGTAGATGAACGTGCGTGCTCTGTGGCCCAACGTGAGGACATTACAAATGGAAGTCAAGGCACTGCTTCCCAACTAACTCATATCTCAGCTATAGAAGGTAGTTGTATGTACGCTAAAAATTGTCTCGTATCTACATGCGCCATTACATCATCTTCTGATGACAAGCTTGCTCGCCTAGAAGCCCAGATAGCCCAAAAAGATTATCAGATGGTTGCAATGATATCGCATGTAGAGGGCCTAATAGCTCAACTATCAAAGGCTACTACCGAGCAAAAGTCATTATAGCGCCATGACAAATCAAGACATCATGATCAAGTGAAAGGCTTTATAGCCATTGGACCAAACCATATGGGAGGTGATGGTTAAGTCAACCATAGTTCCCAACCTTTTGGCACACCATATGCAGAGGCCAACACAAGTCAAACTCATCATCCTTATGTATGAGGGGGCCCTATACAGCATCACCTACCTAGTGAAAGTTTGGACCCAAACCTATTATCATATGTTGATAGTGTAGTCAAAATGGAAATGAGGAAATTTGAACATGGGACCACTCCCACTACCAGCTTTGTAACAAAACCATATCCGTCCTGGGTAGGCCAAGTCCTTTTTAGACCCACCTTCATTCAACCAAAATTTTGAAGGTTTAACTGTAAGGAAAATCCAAGGGAACATGTAGCTTATTTCATCGCTAGTCTAGCCTATTTAGGTGAAAAAATAAGCTTTTGTGGCTACAACTAATTGTGTAATCCTTAGAGGGACCTGCTTTCATATGGTACGAGGGACCTGCTTTCATATGGTACTCTAATCTGCCAAAGGGGTCAATTCCTGATTGGGACACCCAGATCAGGGAATTTTACAACCAATTCAGTAATACATAATGACAATTGAGTATAACGGACCTAATTAATACAAAGTAGCACGAGAATGAGTCGGCATCAGACTTCATCGCAAGGTGGCAAACTCTCTTTCAGTTGATCTCACAGTTTCAACCAGGGCGAATTGCTACAAATGTGCCTCTACAATTCTAGGCATGAGCTCTATGTACACCTTCTGTCTCAAACCTTTGATGGGATCAATGACTTGCTCACTAGAGCGCATGATCTTGAAATGCACCTCAGTCAAAAGAAAACAAGGTCTGAAGTGGCCGAAAAAGTTAAAACGACAATTGTAGTAATGATAGAAAAATAACTCGCCAATGACAACAAAATTGACGTTGAAAAGAAATATAGTAGGTCTTCCTTGAAAGAATGATAGAGAATAAATTTTCTTTCCCCAACGAAATCGTTAAAGAACTCTTCGATGGGGTGGTGTAAAAAGCCTGAGGAGGAAGGAAAGAGTGACGATCTTAACTATTGCCCTTATCATCGCGTCATTAGTCACCTGATTGATAAGTGCTTCACCTTGAAGGGGAATATCTAACACCTAATTGAAGATGGAGATATAGGCGTCCCTGAAGTTCAGAAATATTCAGCAAATACGATCACTTCAACATTATGCCTTGAAAAGAGTCGTGAAACATCTTTCGGCATGATTCATGGAATTATGCAAATTTATACTAATAACAAGGATAAGGAAAAAATGTTTAACAAACAGTAAATGTGCAAAAAGAATGTGTCAGTGGGACTATGAACAAGCTTCTTATCTCACAAAAACAAAAGAGCGAGTCAACCTTACAGATGCACTCCCTGCAGACATCATGCAACACATATTTCAAAAGGTTGGTGGAATATCCATTCAAGACTATTGTGATGCTAGGATGTGTTCTCGAAAATGGAAGAAATATCAAAGGACCCAATTGTCATCCGTGCTCTCCCTTTGGTGAGGTCCCCGGGCGTAAGTGATACACCGGTAGTCTTGGTGCAAGATACTTTCTACAAGTATGTGCTAACAAAGAAAATGCGCATGCACTCTTCCATAAGGGTTTTATAACCTATTTCATTAATGGTTACCCTAAACATTGATGGGAGCTGTTACAAAGAGCAGTTTGGAAAAACCATTTGGGTGCCAAATATATATCTGCCATCACCTACACTTGTTTGCTTGAACCATCAACTTAAAAATGAGGGCTCGACACTATAATGACTATCTTGCGATGTCCTGTGTAGATATAAATAGGCAACTAAAAATAAATTATAGAACTGAAACGTAAGTACATGGAATAATTTTGATTTATTTCAGATAATGAATTATTTTTACCCACCCCCTATAAAAATCACTACAACTCTCTATGCAAAACAATTAATGATCGATAAATATGCTTAGTGTCATTTTTGTTGACACCATAACCGATAATTCTTGAAAGTACTTTTTCAAAGTCACTAAATAAGTGCCACTAAAAGTATACAACGACCATTAAGTGTCACTGTATGGAAGGTTGTAGAGATCTTCCTATGACCTGGGTAGCGGCCAAAAATTTCTTCGATAACCATCACTTTAAAAGATACAATCAACCCTATAAAAGAAATAGCATAGCATTATGATGACAATTCATGTTTAATAGTTTCACTTCAAAATTATGTTCAACAATTTTTGAATATTTTTTAATAGTAAGTTATAATAAAGAGTCATGATGCATGTGTGACTTTAATAAGTAGAGATAAAAGAAGAATAAAACAAAAAATAAACATGATGACGTTTAATTTATGTTTGATGATTATTTTATTATTTAAAGTGTTTTTGAGGTGTTAATAGTCAAAATTAAGTCTTAATATATTGATACATTTATTAGGTAGAGTTTTAGACTATTTAGGATTGATTTTTTACTCCCGTAAAGTCAACTATAATAATACCTCCGAGTTTTTTAATTATAAGTTATAATAAAGAGTCATCATGCATGTGAGACTTTAATAAGTAGATGTAAAAGATGAATGAAACACCAAAACAAAGATGATGATGTGTTGCAAAAATGAACAAAGATGACGTGTCGTATAATTAAAAGGGGTAGATTATTTTGTTATTTAAAGTATTTTTGAGGTATGAATAGTCAAAATCAAGTCCTAATATGTCGATACATTGATTAAGTAGAGTTTTAGAAGGTGTAGAATTGATTTTTTGCTCTTATAAGGTCAACTAAATTTATGGTAATAATACCTCCGAATTTTTTAATAATAAGTTATAATAAGGAGTCATGATGCATATGTGACTATAATAAGTAGAGGAGGTAACACCAAAATAAACATGATGCGATGTAATTTATGTTTTTTTTTATTTTTATGTTTGAGTCTTTATTTTGTTATTTAAAGTATTTTTGAGGTGTTAATAGTCAAAATCAAATCTTAATATGTTGATGCATTGATTAGGTAGAGTTTTAGAATGTTTAGGATTGATTTTTTTACTCCTATAATAATACCTAAGAATTTTTTAATTATAACTTATAATAAGGAGTCATGATGCATATGAGACTTTAATAAGTAGAGGTAAAAGATGAATGAAACACCATAACAAAGATTGATGACGTGCCATAAAAATTAGCAAAGGTGACGTGTCACAAAAATGAATAAAGATGACGTGTCACATAATTAAAAGGGGTAGATTATTTTGTTATCTAAAGTGTTTTTGAGGTGTTAATAGTCAAAATCAAGTCCTAATACGTTGATACATTGATTAAGTAGAGTTTTAGAAGGTGTAGAATTGATTTTTTGCTATTATAAGGTCAACTAAATTAATGGTAATAATATCTCCGAATTTTTTAATAATAAATTAAAATAAGGAGTCATGATACATATGTGATTTTAATAAGTAGAGGTAAAAGAGGAATAGCACACTAAAATAAACATGATGAGGTGTAATTTATGTTTTTTTATTTATGTTTGAGTCTTTATTTTGTTATTTAAAGTGTTTTTGAGGTGTTAATAGTCAAAATTAAATGCATTGATTAGGTAGAGTCTTAGAATGTGTAGAATTGATTTTTTTTCTCCTGTAAGGTCAACTAATTTTATGGTAATAATACCTCCGAATTTTTAATTTTTAAGTTATAATAAAGAGTCATGATGCATGTGAGACTTTAATAAGTAGATATAAAAGATGACCGAAACACTCAGAGAAAGATGATGAAGTGTCGCAAAAATGAACAAAGATGACGTGTCACATAGTTAAAAGGGGTAAAAAGAGAAAGGAACACTAAAAAAAGCTTATGTGTCGCCTCCATAACGCACAACACTTCATCTATTATATATTTATATGATATTAGTTCAGTAACCCGGGCTAGTTCTATTTAAACGTACGAGTATGTTTGAGTTTCATCATATTTTGGTAGAGTTAAGATTGGATATTTAAGTATCATGTCAATGGTTTTGAAAATTACAATTTATTCGTAATTGCTTGAAGTGAACCGTCAAATTTAAAGCATATCGCGTTCATGCATTTCAAATATAAGCAATATCACAATCAAGAGAAACTCAATGAAAGCATAATCCCGAAATTGTTTCACAATAGTAAAGCATGTTATAGTGCTTAAAAATTAGTAAGATTCAGAAGTTCAAAATAAAGTACTCAAAAAGTGAAGAATAGAATGAGTAGTAAATAATTTCACATTAAATTAGAATGTTACTTTGTTCTTTAGTATTTTAGGTAGTATTTCCATTTTTGTACAAAAACAATTAAATTTTAAGAATTTATATACAAAATTATATTTACACTATTCATTTTGCTTACCATATCCATATAAAGTGTGAGATTTTTTCTAGTTTTCCTCGTTATGTGGTGCAACATTGATCAACAGTTTTATTTTATAAGTAATTCCAATAGAACTCCTTATCGTATATTAAATTAGATATTTACTACGGTCCTCTACAATGAAATTTAAAATTTATAAAAGAAAGTACGAAAAATGTAACATCCCGGAATTTCGGAGCTTTAACACCCGGACTTTTCCGGAGCGTTATCACCCCGAACCCCCGGAGTGTTGAAAACCATCAGTACTTAATGACATAAAAACCCCGATTTCAAATAACCAACTATGAAAACTTATTCCAGAGCTTCTAATCAATGCACTTCCTCAAATCACTAATACATATGGTAGTAAACAGAGATATTTAAGTTCTCTAAAAAGCAATCTAAATAGAATCTTACCCACGCAGGGGTTATAATGTTCAATACTAACTTAAATCGATATTCCTTGCTCAACTCTAATCCTTACTCAAGCACCTAACGCTGGTTACTACCTGCAGAAAGGAAGTCAAAGGGGAGTGAGCTTTTGAGAGCTCACTCAAGCACCTAACGCCGGTTACTACCTGCAGAAAGGAAGTCAAAGGGGAGTGAGCTTTTGAGAGCTCAGTAAGGTCGCTCAAACGAAGAAACTACGAAACAATTACAGATGCAATTGATAGATTTTCAAAAAGAATCATAACTAGTTCCATTAGATATCAATACAATTTTCAGATACGATACAAACAATCACGAATGCAATAACATGAGCAATTGCAAAGCCACACACGCAATGTAGGGTAATCACTTAGTAAAGCCTCAAAGGCGATGCTCATTAACACTTTACACCGGCTAGTCCATCAAGGCACTAGCCCACACCAATACACCGGCTAGTCCGTCAAGGCACTAGCCCACACCAATACACCGGCTAGTCCGTCAAGGTACTAGCCCACACCAATATCCTCCAACATACACCAACTCTCGCCAAACACACCAATGCAGAAACTCATGTCAATTAACAGAATGACAACAAATCGATAATGCAACATGTTATTCAATGCTCAATGGACAATAAATATTGAGCACCGATAAGAGTTTCAATAAACGATTTTAAGGCTCAATGAAGGTTTTAAGGCAAACAATGCCACTTAATCAAAATAACAGAATCCAAAAGAAAAGCGATAACAATTCAAAAAAATATCATAAATCGGAGGGTTGCATATATGGTTTGAGTGAAATAGCTCTACAAAAATAGTAAAATAGTAGCACAATAATCATCAATAACTGCTCAATCGGTATGCTGCGGTGAGCGTTTGGTCCCACTGACTTGGACCCGGAATCCTATCTCAGGATTATCATTATTGTGGATGCAAGGGCGACCAAGTATTGCGCATCAACATTTCGTCCAGTTGACAAGGACCCAAAATCTAACTTTCTCCCGTTAGATATGGGGCACAGCAACCATTAGAAAAAAATTCATCTAGTACGGTAAAGAATGTTCACAATCAATTAGATAACAAACGTTTCATGGCAGCTCAACTCCATTTCTTATTCGTCTTTTAAAGCAAAAATAATAGGATAAAAGGTTTCAAAATCTCTAACTGATACGTATAAACATGTTGGTACATATTATAATTGAAAATATGGTTATAGCCAAGGATATGACATAATGTACTTACCTGAATTATTAAGCGGGTCCAAAATTTACTCGAGTGTCGGTCCTAATCCTCCTCTGTTGGAACCTAAAATAATAAATGGTAAGGATATTAATTCTCGACGCCCAATAATGTGCTTTCACTCAGTTTGCCACATGGTGTGAAAAATTACCAGAATGCCTCCTCTCAGGTGAAAAATTACCAAAACATCCTCGGGTAGCTATCAAATTGGAAAAATCTCGAAAACGCTTTAAAATATCCGTTTAAGCAACCTGAATTCAATTTTGAACAAAAAAGTACTTCATAATACTTTCCGCTTGAAAACCCCTAACTGGTATTTGGATCGAGCGCTCGGAAGCCCGTTCCGCTAATAATAGCTATCAGTCTCGCATGGAAAATTTTAGACACTGAAACCAATTAGTAAGATAAGATTCTCCTAAAAATTTCAGATTAAAATAACCTGATTTGCTATATGAAATAAATCGAGAACTCCTTTTCACCGATACCTAAATTTAACATCATTTGCAGACACAAAAAATTCTAAAAAAAATCCACAGCGTAGATCTTGCAAAAATAACATAAGTTTTTTTTGCATCCATGTATACACCCTAACTAACACACCCACCACCCTCACCAATTTACACACACACGGGGTTATAACACATCAGGTCGTCCCTCTCCCCCCCCCCCCCCCCCATTTCACCCATAATTAGCACATACACCACACCACATAGTCACACACATTGCACCATCCCTCAACCCCCTTCCTTCCCCTTAACTAACCCATACACCACCATATAACACCCATACATACACTTATACACAATTAACACACACATAGAGCTACATCACTGCTATTGTAATAGCAGCGACACACCACAAACACCTTCACAACATCAACATTAACCAAAATTAAATCTATTAGACTCTAAAAATGAGTAAAGAGAGATTTCCCTTTTAGTTTTTGATTTTTTTTCCTTTCTTCCTCTTATTTTCTCTCCTCTTTCTCTTCTTCTCATTCCCTTTTTCTTTTTTTCCTCTGTTTTTTTTCTTCTCCCAACCGAGCTCTGTTTCTTTCCTTTGGTCTTTTTTTTTTCTCTTTCTTATTTTCTTTCTCTTTCCAGAATTCTCTTTTCTTTTTTTTATTTGCCTTAAAGTCCTCTCCCTTAGTTTATAATAAAAATTAGATTAGCCACCCCATAAGCCAAGTAGGAGGTGGCACTATTAGAAGAATTTCTTTTTCTAAGAACTTGACACATATCATACAAAATCTTTAAAATTGCAACATAGCCCCCAAAGTTTTTATATTTACAAAATGACTCCAAAACTTCCTAAAATTATATTTTGACCCCATAATCATGTTAATCTCATTATAACCTTTAACAATCTACTAATACCCAAGTTTTGCCCGCAATTATCGGCCTTTTAATTTTTTTGGACCAACAGATAATTATTTAACACTCAAAATTATTTCTAACGGCTCGTACAAGTGCGGGGTGTTACACAATACATAAGAAAGTGGTGAGAATGCAAAAGACTAAAAAGACCAAAAAAACTATTTTAGAATATTTCTTTCCTGAATATTATTTGTAGATAATAGATTGTTGTGAAAATCAACCATAAGAACAATGATGCTCTAACTTTTGAGCTAAAAAGGTCTTTACAGCTTTGAATTTCACAGTTGTTGGCTTGGCTTTGTCTTCAAAATTCTACACAAGGTAATTGATAGAAGGAACCATTTCCGTATTCAAAGAAATTCTTGAGAAAAATATAAATCTAGAAGTATTTTTCAACCATCAAAATAATAGGATAGTTAAGAAATTAGTTTTAATTATATAACATCAAACACTTATATAAATCACACACTCTTATAGAAAAAAATAAAGAATCAAACTAAATATGACTAATTTTTAAATAATAACTTTGAGATATTAAAATAACATTTTACTCCAAAAACTTATTTTTAATTACACAACCTCAAATTCTAAAGGTTCACATCATCAACTGAGTAAGTTACTATGACTTAATTTGATTACTAGGACTTAAATAAATTAAATACAAAAAAAAATCTAATAGTGCGTAAAATAAAAATTAAATCGGAATATAAATGTTATAGCTCATATATAAGTCCAAAACTATTTTATGTACTCTTAATCGATAAATGAACTTACTAGGACTTATGTATGACTTTAATTACCTAAGTACACCATATAATATGAACTTTTACCGACAATCTACGGTCTATTTGAGGATAAGAACAATCACCATTATCTAATTATTTATCTCAATCTTTGGAAAAGTTTGTATAGAATGATATGACACTTTTATGATAAATTAAAATGATAATTAACTGTAGAATATACATATTAGGCCTTAAATTTGACTATTAACATCTCAAATGGACTTTAAACAACAACATAAAATATATCACGGTAAATTATGAAAATTATATGTCAAAATTTTTAGATAAATACTTCACAAACTAAAAGATTTTTCTTTTTAATTGTTTAATCTCAATATTTCACGATGTTACATGGGATAAGAATAGTCATCACTTTATAACCGTTGAACTTCAATCATGTGCAAAACTTTTGTAGAACACTCAGACATTTTAATGATAAATTAAAATAATCATTAGTACTTCAATGTATGCATAGTTTGAAATTGATTGTTGGAAAAAAATTTCAAAAATACATCAGAAGGGACGGGTCACAAAAACATCAAACATGACCTTAAAGGAAAATAAATAAGCACAGATATTGCAACTAGACAACGTTATATCATCTCTTTATACAATTAATTAATATTTTAAAGGGGTGTTTATTTGATACTAAGTAAAATAGCTCCACGTGTTTCTATTTCTGTTTTGAAACTCTATTTTCACGGCATGTATTAGTAGGTCATTTAAGTCTACATAATAATTTACTATTTAAACATTTTGTGCATTTTTTTTTACCTTCTTTTATGATTTTCAATGCAGAGGACTATAATTTATATCTAATTTTAATAATAATAATTAGCTATATCAGAAACATCTAAAATGAACAATGTTGATTAGTGATGCGAGCCATAAAGTGAAAAAAAAAAAGATGTCTACGGTTGTTTAGACGGAGTATTGGTAAAAATTTCATTCAACTATTAGTAAGTAAATAAGTGGAAAAATATATAATTGTGTTTGATTTCTTGAATGTTTAAATTCTGAAGCTCCCGTCTTGATACCCAAAAAAAAAATAGTGCTAACATTGCTTTAAAATGAAGTGAAATTATTATTCGGTGGGGAATAATTGATTATTTATTGTATGCTTTACTTTTTGAGTACTTTGTTCAGTACACTTCAACATTAGTGCTATAAATTATTCCGAGAATAAAAGGAAAAATGGAGATTACAAAACTATATGCAAATGTGATTTAACTATAATTTTCTATTTTATGTCTTGCCCACGAAATTTTATAGATCTTAATTCAAAGCCAACTTTTTTGACGCTTCAACTGAATAGGTAAAGACAACACCCTTTGAAGCATGTTTCAATACCATCAGGTCAGCCATAATAAAGAAGGTTTAGACAGGAAAATTGGTGCTAACCGGAACCTTTTTGGTTATTTACTTCCCCTTAATGTTGACGCTTCAACTGAATCAGAAAGGTTCGGGGGCATACAGTCGTGTACTTTTATGGTTTTTTTTATTTTCGTATCTAGTTGAGAAATACGGGCTGCGTATTTTTATCATTTTAACTCCTTTTTTCTTATCTACTTTTTCCAGGTGTTTGTGCATGTTTACCATTTTCCTTTCCATTTTCAAAAACTTTTTTGGATTAACTCTTTTATATTTAGCATATTTACTCTGTATAGATCCATATTTTCTCATTTTGCCTCTGCTATTAACCAACCAGGTTACCATTATACCCTTCATTCATCTTCCAAACTACCACCACTTTACCAACTCGTCACCCAACAAAAGCCATCACACCTCCCAACAAAAGCCATCACAGCAGGGCCTATGCCACTCAGGAAAATATGAAACTCACACCCTACTTCACGCCTCCCTTCCCTGGCCGAGATTCCCCTTCGCCCTTTCCGTTTTTAAAAGTTATTTACCATAAGTTGTTTTACATATGTTAAATAACTTTTTATGAAAATAGTTTGATGTTAAGGATCGCAGTCGACGTGAAGGTGCCATAAATAATGCAGTCAGAATTAGATGTCAAGTATGCTGATGTGGGACACATTAAGGATGGATCAAGGGCAGAGACCAAGGGCTTCCCAGGCAGAGCCTGAGAAGAGGCAGTGCTGCGAAGGCGAAGGCGTGGGGTGATTACACGATGACAGTCACAGTCCAATTCTTAGGTCAAGAGTCAAGGTCCAGTGTCAAGGTCCTGTATGTTTCTCTCTCTATAATTCTATAGAGAGAGAGTGAATGTTAGTTCTGAAAAATGTGAAGTCCTCAAATGAATTCTCAGGTCCCCTATTTATAGGGGTTGAGATGATCATGTCTTCAACCGACACGTGGCGTTCCCCGGGAGTGACCCGTCACGAAGGGGTCTATAGGTGCCGGTTCTCCATGAACTATCAGACCGCATATTCACCCGGCCTGCCTCGCACAACAACCCTCTGTCTGTCTGGAAAGATTGGCCCACTTAGCGTCGGTGTGGCCAGAGAGCTCCCTTGATCTAACAACCGGTCCAAAGTCCTTGTAGAGTCCCACAGGGCATCAAGAGACGCCGAGAACTTGGCAGCAGCGGTAAGGAAGACCCGACACCTAACTGCTAGGCAGACTAGGCGCGACTCCTTCCAGAGACCTTCTCTCGTCTCGGAGTGACCGGACAGGGGTCATAGGGGTGCCGGTGAAATCCCCCAGTGCCGGAGCAAATAGGCTAGTCATGCAGACACACTAAAGGAGATAGTGTCTCGGAGTAATCGTGTATCCCGCGGACAAGTCCTCGTGTCGGAGCCCTCGAAAGGTATTTCAAGAAAGATGCTTGATATTGTATAAGACAAAAATACCCTTATATTTTAATAAGCATGTACTCCAAAAAGGACATTTACTCGGAAAGTAATGTTATAAATCGAGAATGCTGTTACTCACCCTTAATCTTTTATGAAAAATTCAATTAGAAAATGGTACTTTAAGGAAAAAAAAGATTAGCCATTCAATCTCATCCGTACTTTAATATGTGTATATAGATCCGTGATTTTATACATGTACAAATATAAGCCAAAAAGCCCATACAATCCACGTGATTATAGTTGTAGTAGAATTTATATACTATACAGATTCAAACATATATTTTCAGTTGATTGAAAAAATTACTTTTTAACAAGAACCAAGTATGATTGAAAAGTGATCACCCAAAGCAAAATATAGCAGTAACTCAATCATTTCCAATCCCTTCTACCCAATAATGATGCGCAAATGCTTGAGAAAAAGGCGCGTAAAAACTTGGACTGGCTTATAGAATGTGAAGAAGTCTTCTAGGCTCAAAAGGCTAAGATGTGGTGGCTCAAATTAGGGAACAAGAACACAAAATTCTTCCATTCTACTGCTCTTATAAGGAGAAATCGTAATTGGAATCTCTTTTTGGAGAATGCGAGTGGCACACCTATGTACTCCCATCAAGATATTATGGCAACTCTATTATCTCACTACCAATCTCTTTATTGCCCAGCACAAAATTCGAATACAAGTCACCCTACTGATTCTTGCACCCAAACACTTACTAAAAACCTCTCACCCACTCAGGTAAGGTGGATTGCCCACCTTTCTCAGCTTCTGAAATTAAAAGTGCCCTTTTCCAAATTAAACCTCTCAAAGCCCCTGGTCCTAACGGTATCCCGGCAATAACATATCAAAAATGTTGGGAGTTTTTTAAACGGCCTATCACCACAGCTGCACTGTCTTTCTGTAACGACCCGGTCCACGGCCCCACCACAGGGCATTGCCTCCCTCAAAAGGGCTAGCCAAATAGGTACTTATAAGTTCACAGGCAGGGTCTTATAAGGCCAATCGCAAACTCTCCTACAACTGATGTGGGATATTACAATCTCCCCACCTTATTCCTTAGCATCATCGCTAAGGCAATTGAATCACACATAGCCCAGAATCTTCCTCTCTAGCCAATGTGGGATATACCCGGCTCACCCTTCATTACCCCAACCATCCTCTTGATGTGGGATATACCGGGCTTGCCTTTGTTTCCCCCAACCATTGGCAACCCGACTGGACAGCCCAGCCCAAGCTTTCGAGAGTCGGCTCTGATACCATCTGTAACGACCCGGTCCACGGCCCCACCACAGGGCATTACCTCTCTTAAAAAGGCTAGCCAAGTAGGTACTTAAGAGTTCATAGGTAGGGTCTTATAAGGCCAATCGAAAACTCTCTCACAACCAATGTGAGATATTACAATCTCCCCACCTTATTCCTTAGCGTCCTCGTTAAGGCTCGATCACGCATAGCCCATAATCTTTCTCTCTAGCCAATGTGGGATATACCCGACTCACCCTTCGTTGCCCCAACCATCTTCTTGATGTGGGATATACTGGGGCTTGCCTTCGTTTCCCCCAACCATTGGCAACCCAACTGGACAGCCCAGCCCAAGCTTTCGAGAGTCGACTCTGATACCAAATCTGTCACGCCCCCGACCCGGAGGCGGACCTACACATACTAGTTCAAATTATTCCTGCTTACAAGAAATATAATATCTAAAATATTTTGCAAAAACATAACCTCGGCGAGGTAATCAGAGCTCTAAACATATCCAAATCAATAACATTGGTATTAACCATCAATGTCTAATAAGTGCAGCAAAAATCCTCATAACAATAATTATTTCCCAGGAACTGAGATTTCAAAAAGTTACTATATTAACTATTACAAAATCCTTATTCTCAAGTGACTAAAGAGAGTCTAAAATTTAAGAACGAATCCAAGCTCATGCATAAAGCTATCTCCTCTACCGTTGTCTTAGCTCAATTACCTGAAATGGGAGGAGAATGGGGGGTGAGCACAAAGCCCAGCAAAGATCACACGCACACACCCACGGAGTACAACGCAGGTATCCAATAATATATAGCTGAGTCCAACAAAACATATGACAACAAAGTGCAAAGACGATTGAAAATCTTAGCACGACCAATAATCCCACTTCGGGACATTCCAATCCGTCAAATATCAAATCAAAGTCAAAGTTAAAAGAACACATTCGAATAATTGAACTAATAATCGAATACGACACAATCACGTAATACGTGACTGTAAAGCACGTTAACCTAAGTACGTGAAGGTTTTAAGTTCAAAGTTTGCATACCGGTAACAATTGTCATATCATGTCATGACATCACGTTAACCTAAGCACGTGAAGGTTCTAAAATATTAGTTCAATTCAAAGAGGTCAAACGGACATCAAAGTATCTCACGGATATACTAGCCGCAAAAGTATCAAAACTTGCATTTCAATAAGGACGACTTAACGATTTCGGAAACTACTCAATATTAGACTGGAATCGAAGAGAACGAAGAGACGAATAACGACATATGGGCAAAAAGGTTAACAAATTGTGTGCACCATTCAAAATTGGACACGTGGCAAAGCCACCTTTTTCCATTACACGGCTGCTTCTATATGAAAGAAGCTAGAAACTCTTCCAAGCAATGATTAGCAATGATTGGTATTAAATATATTACTAAGTAACAATAGCAGTAGTCGGCACAGAAGCAATGATAGCAGCAGCCATCAGAGAAAGAAAGAAAGCCCGAACAGTAATAGAAAAAAAGGCCCTCCAGTAATAGAAAAAACTAAACTTATCAGTGGAGATTTACGGCGTGAACAGGCTCATCGACGGAAGCATTAACAATTCTAAGATGTGTGTGCGATTTCGACACAAAATACCACATTTGAACAGTAGCGTTAATTTTGACAAAATATTAATTTTATCATTGATTTAAAATCGGAATAACATGACATCATGATAATGAAGCGGATCTGTACATGAAACCCTTACCTCAAATCTATATAATAGTCTTCACCAAATTGCGATAGCTTCCAAAAACTTCAAAACCTTGATATTATAATTAACCCACTTACGTTAAAATCTTAACAATCACAATTCTAATATCATCTAATTCATCCTTATAATCAAAAGTGGGTTCAAGAATCTTACCAATTGTGCACAGAAGATTGCAATCCTCCAAAACTCTAGTTTTCTCCTTCTTCTATTTCTCTGTAACCAAAACTGAATATATCGTAAACAGACTTGGCTAGCCCTTAAAAGTCTCTAAGTTTGATAAATAATTAAAAGACCCCTAAATATTCATTACTTATTCTAAAATACCCCAAAAATAATTAAATTTGCAAAGATACTCTAAATATAACAATAATTTAATTACTAGTTATTTGGGGTCTTACATCCTCCTCTACTTATAAAAAAAAATTCGTCCTCGAAATTTAAGTACCTCAAGTTATCGAATAGGAATGGATATTTCTTTCTCATCGACTCTTCGAGTTCCCACGTGGCCTCTTCCACAGCATGGTTCCTCCAAAGCACTTTTAGCAAAGGTATAGTCTTGGTACGCAAAATCTGATCTCGCTTGCCCAAAATCTCGACAGGTTGTTCCTCCACTTATAGGTCCTCACAAATAAGTGAAGGCTCGTACTCCACAACATGGGATGGGTCGTGCACATACTTCCTCAAAATAGACACATGAAAAACATTATGCACACGAGACATATTCGGCGGTAAGGCAACACGATAGGCAATAGGGCCAACTCTATCCAAAACCTCATAAGGTCCAACATATCTAGGACTCAACTTTCCCTTTCTTCCAAACCTCATCAAGCGCTTCCATGGTGAAACTCGCAAAAAGACATGATCACCAACCTCGAACTCTAAATCCCGACTACGATCGATTGTCGGCGTAGCTTCTCTGGCGACTCTACGCTGCACGCATACGATCTTTAATTAATTGTATCTTGTCCGAAGTATCGTGAACAACCTCGGGTCCCAATAAGCTTTGCTCACCAACCTCATACCAACATGTAGGTGATCGACATCTACACCCATATAAAGCCTCGAACGGAGCCATCTCAATACTTGCCTGATAACTATTGTTATAGGCAAATTCAATCAAAGACAAATGCTCATCCCAATTACCTTGAAGATCTAACGAACAAGCACGTAACATATCCTCCAGGGTCTGAATAGTACGCTCAGACTGACCATCTGTCTGTGGATGAAAAGTCTTATTGACATATAGATGAGTGCCTAAGCCTTGTGCAGACTAGTCCAGAAACGAGATGTGAAATGTGGGTCTCTGTCAGATACAATAGATACTGGCACCTCGTGTAGCCTAATTATCTCCTGAATATATCACTACAAGAAAATACGTTTTTAGCGACGGATTTTTACCGACGGAAGCTATTTCGTCGGTAAATGGACTTTTTACCGACGGAACAGTCCGTCGGTAAAAGTCCGTCGTTAAATATTATTACCGACGAAATGAACCGTCGACAAAAGGTTTTGCCGACAACTTTTTTGCGACGGTCTTTTAGTTACGGAAATGCCGTCGCTAAAACTTTTTTTTACAGAATTAGTATTTTTGAGGGTTTTATAAAATTGTTTAAGCGACGGAATTGTACTGTCGCTAAAAGTCAGGGTTTTATAAATGGACTTTTTACCGACGGAAAAGTCCGTCGTTAAATATTATTACCGACGAAATGAACCGTCGACAAAAGGTTTTGCCGACAACGTTTTTGCGACGGTCTTTTAGTTACGGAAATGCCGTTGCTAAAACTTTTTTTTACAGAATTAGTATTTTTGAGGGTTTTATAAAATTGTTTAAGCGACGGAATTGTACTGTCGCTAAAAATTTTGTTGGTAAAGTTCGTCATTCATCGACGGACTTTTAGCGACGGGTAATTCTGTCGCTAAAAGTCCTCGATTAAAACACCTAGATCTGCTTCTTTCTCTCTCCCTGTTTCTCTATCTGAAAATCTCCCACGGCTGTTCTCAGCTCCAGCGATCCCCCTCCACGGTGACCCGGCCACTACCGCCGCGTGAAGAGCTCTCCACCACCGCCACGCCACCAACGCAGTCGCCCCCACTGCCGCCGTCTAATAGCTGTCTTGTTTATTATAAGGTAAGTGCACTAAACCTAATTATTTTTGTTCTTCATTCAAGTCAGCTTCCTTTCTTTTTTCTTTTTCCTTTCTGAATTTCGTATAAGCTTGGTTGTATCATGTATAAGCTTGTGAATTTTGTATAAGCTTGGTTGAATCATGTCTTCTTTTTCCTTTCTGAATTTCGTATAAGCTTGGTTGTACCATGTCTAGTAGCTTGGTTGTATCATGTATAAGCTTGTGAATTTTTTCTTTCACCTTGTGAATTAATTAAGCTCTTTGCTGCTTGCCTTGCCTTGTTAAGGTAAAGCCTGCGAAAATCTAAAAATTAATTGCTGAATATTGAAGTGCTTAATTTGCATAATTGAACATCTCAATGCATTTGTTCACAAAATTCTTCCTGTTAGCCTTCATGGAGCTTCAAGGAGAGGGGCACATGCCCACCTGTGCTCCATGCTAGCTCTGCTTCTGAACCCCCCCCTACACACACACACACACACACAAAAAGGGATCCTGGATGAGAATCTGATTTTGATTTGTGGTTATACATGTTCCGTCTTTTATTCTGTTAATGTCATCAAACATTAGAAAAAACATCCTCTTAACTCCTTCGCTGGTGATGTTTTACGCGCGAACTCAGCGTGAGTTAATAACGTGGTGATATTCCTTATAGTAATTGGTCAGTGACGAGGATGAAATAACGTCTTTATGGAAGTGGATGCATTGAGCCACTGTTTGCGGGCGCCCTCCCTAGTCCCTTTCTCGAAACGGGAAGAGGAAGCGTTTCAATTGCTAGGCCTGGCTAAGCTGGGGTGGTAATTTAGGGCTAATTTGATGCTCCTAGAACACGGCATTTGTCCAAATATCTAGTTTCTGAAATTACGACTATCATCACTACCTTTGCCTTCTTGAACTTCCTACAAACATGAGGAGGGGTAGATTTGCTCTCCGCGCTTTCAATATTGAAACGGCGAGAGCAATGGATGTTGCTTCTGATCCGAAAATAGGCCTTATGCGACTACTTTGGTGGCAGGAAGTCATAGACAAGATCGAGTTAAGTGGCATTGGATCAAGATGGGATGGGACGGGACGGAACTGGGCAAGGGACATTAAAATTAAGATGACGCAAACCCTAAACCCTAAACCCCAATTGAATCGAATCCTAAATTAAACTAATTGAACCCTTAATTAAACCCTAAATTGATTGCCCCAATCTAACCGAACCCTAAATTGAATGCCCTAATCCAACCGAACCCTAAATTGAACTAATTAAACCCTAAATTGAATGCCTCAAATCAACCGAACCCTAAATTGAATCAATAGAGCCCCCTAATTAAACCCTAAATTGAAGTAATTGAACCCTAAATTGAATGCCCTAATTGAATCGAACTCTAAATTAAACTAATTGAACCCTTAATTAAACCCTAAATTGATTACCCCAATCTAACCGAACCCTAATTGAACCCTAAATTGAATGCCTCAAATCAACCAAACCCTAAATTGAATGCCTCAAATTAACCGAACCCTAAATTGAATCAATAGAACCCCCTAATTGAACCCTAAATTGAAGTAATTGAACCCTAAATTGAATGCCCTAATTGAATCGAACCCTAAATTAAACTAATTAAACCCCTAATTAAACCCTAAATTGATTGCCCCAATCTAACCGAACCCTAATTGAACCCTAAATTGAATGCCCTAATCCAACCGAACCCTAAATTGAATGCCTCAAATCAACCGAACCCTAAATTGAATCAATAGAACCCCTTAATTGAACCTTAAATTGAAGTAATTGAACCCTAAATTGAATGCCCTAATTGAATCGAATCCTAAATTAAACTAATTGAATCCCTAATTAAACTCTAAATTGAATGCCCCAATCTAACCGAACCCTAATTGAACCCTAAATTGAATGCCCTAATCCAACCGAACCCTAAATTAAACTAATTGAACCCTAAATTTAATGCCTCAAATCAACTGAACCCTAAATTGAATCAATAGAACCCCCTAATTGAACCCTAAATTAAAGTAATTGAACCCTAAATTGAATGCCCTAATCGAACCGAACCCTAAATGAAACTAATTGAACCCTAAATTGAATGCCCTAATACAATCGAACCCTAAATTGAAATAATTCAAGCGCATCGGATATGTGAATTTTGAACATTTTTTTTCCATTTGAACATTGATCATTTGTTTGATAATTTTAGGTTGTTAATTGTGCGTTTTAGAATTGTGATTATTGATCGATGATTTTAGGTTATTAGCTGTGTATTTGAAGTAATTGCGATTATTAATTGATGATTTTAGGTTGTTAATTGATGATTTTAGATTGTTAATTGTGCATTGAGCATTTGAGATATTGAGATTATTGACGGAGGATGGGACCCAATTGGATTGAATGTGTGATTTTTGTTAATTTTTATTGCATTGAGCATTTGAGAATTGAGATTGTTGACGGAGGATGGGACCCAATTGGATTGAGATACCTGTTAGTTAGCGCAGACACGGACACCACGTCTGATCGACGGTGTCCGACATTTAAAAAACAAATTAACGTATGCCGATGTGTCTGGAAGTGTGTGTCAGTGGGCGTCGGACACGTGTCCGAAGGCGTCAGACACGTGTCCAAAGGCGTCGGACACGTGTCGGTATGTGTCGGACACGTGTCCGGAGGTGTCAGACACGTATCGGACACCATATCGACACCCTATATGAGGTGTCGGAATTGAGGTTGTTGACGGAGGATGAGACCCAATTGGATTGAGATACATGTTAGTTAGCGTAGACACGGACACCACGTTTGATCGACGGTGTCCAGCATTTAAAAAACAAATTAACGTATGCCGATGTGTCTGGAGGTGCGTGTCAGTGGGCGTCGGACACGTGTCCGACGCCGTCGGACACGTGTCCAGAGGCGTCGGACACGCGTCGGTATGTGTCGGACACGTGTCTGGAGGTGTCAGACACGTATCGAACACCATATCGACACCCTATATGAGGTGTCGGAATTGAGGTTGTTGAATGTGCATTAAATTTAGGTTAGTTAGGTTAATGCGACATTTTTAGCATGCACCCCCTGGAATCTAATCGTGGCTCCAGCACTGGCTATAATTAGCCCTAATTAGTCCTGATTAACAATATTTTAGTAAATCAATTAACCCTAATTAGCTCTAACGAGCCTAATTAGTTTTAATTAACCCTAAGAACCTGATGAAATTCAAATTAGCTGTAATTACCCCAAATTAGCCCAAATGAACCCAATTATGCGCATATTGATTGTAGTTAGCCTAATTAGTCATAATTTGCACTAACATAACCCAATTACGCCTAATTAGCGCTAGTTAGGACTAATCAACACTACTCGGCACCATCAAAACCCTAATTAGGACTAAATAACCCTAATTAGTCCTAATCAACCCTAATTAGCTATAATTATTCGAAACTAGCCCTCATTAACATTAATTAGCTCTAACATAACCCAATTAAGCCTAATTAGCCCTAATTAGGACTAATCATCACTACTCGGCATAATTAAACCCTAATTAGTCATAATCAACCCTAATTAGCTATAATTATCCGAAACTAGCCCTCATTAACATTAATTAGCCCTAACATAACCCAATTAAGCCTAATTAGCCCTAATTAGGACTAATCAGCACTACTCGGCACAATTAAACCCTAATTAGGACTAAATAACTCTAATTAGTCCTAATCAACCCTAGTCAGCTATAATTATCCGAAACTATCCCTCATTAACATTAATTAGCCCTAACATAACCCAATTAAGCCCAATTAGCCCTAATTAGGACTAATCATCACTACTCGGCACAATTAAACCCTAATTAGGACTAAATAACCCTAATTAGTCCTAATCAACCCTAATCAGCTATAATTAATAATCGTAATTAACCCTAATAACCCTAATTAGCCCTTGTACATCCCATAATTACTCCATGTTGCCCAGAGATGGTTCAATTACTCGTTGTTTACAAACCCTGCCTTCTTTATATTAATTGTTGTTTTGAGAAGTCCATTGGCAACGAGATGGTTCAACTCGTTGCCAACGAGTTCTATTTAATGTGGAATTGGTAACATATGCAACGATCATTCTGCAGTTTTGATATTTCGGAAAGATTCTTGCATATCTTATCAATTTCTGAACACATGCATGCATAGAAACCCTTAGTTCCCGTTCAAAGGTACTCATTACAAAGTAATGCCTTGTAATGAGCCTTTGGATGTCCAGTTTGGACAGTTTGGAAAAGCTAATTGTTTATAAAACAGTATTTTGACTCATGCTTTATGTTCTATGTCGTGGATATTTGGTACACGTTCTCGTGTGTTTCTCCGGGTGCATACAGATCTGGTGTTCTAACATCCGTCAAACCTTCCTGAGCAAGGTTAGATGAATGTTAGAACACCTAATCGATGTGGTGTACTTGGAGAAATGCGGGGAGGTGCTGCCGAATTTTCCACAGACATCGGACTAAGCATGAGTTATTCACTGTTTTATAAACATGTGCTTTTCTGAATGGGATAGGACCACTACCTGTTCAAGAGTGGAGGGGAAATATGTAGACATGTTGTAACATTCATGCATTGATATTTACATCGGCAATGCCTAATCACTGGTCATTATTGAAGGTGGTATACAGTACGATAATTCAGTCGTCATGTCAGTCGATCGAAGTTGGATGAAAAGGAAGAATGCTGAAGATTTTGAGTGTCGCGTTGACGAATTTCTCGACTTCGCTTATGCGCATCCTGCACATGTTGACCTTGATAAGATAAGGTGTCCGTGCGGTAGATGTGAGTTGTTGCACTGGAGAAAAAGAATTGAAGTAAAATGGCATCTTCGTCGGTACGGTTTTATGGGTGGATACACAAGGTGGACGCAGCACGGGGAAACGATAGTATTGTCGTCCAACCTGGCTAGTCAAACTGAAGTTAGGGAGGAGGCACGATATGATTTCCGAGATATGATTATGGATGCTGGGCATGCTAATGTTGACTGGGGTAACGACAGTCCACAACCGCCGAACGAGGGGGCTCATCAGTTTTATGAGTTGTTGAGAGCTGCGGAAGAGCCGCTGTGGGATGGAGCTCCGAAACACACACGGCTGTCTGCGGTTAGTAGGTTATTACAGTTGAAATCAGACCACGGGCTGAGTGAGAAAGGTTTTAACGAGTTTGTTACCTTCATCAAAGAAATACTGCCCGAAAGTGAAAAGCTACCGCCGTCGTACTATGACGCGAAGAAGATGATGAGGAAACTTGGGTTGAGCTATGACCGGATAGATGCGTGCAATAACGATTGTGTATTATTCTGGAAAGAGAATAAGGATTTGTCATTATGTCCAGTATGTGATCATTCGAGGTACAAACCGGACAAAGGGAAGAAGAAAAACATTGCATGGAAGATATTGCGATATTTCCCGGTCACACCACGGCTTCAGAGAATGTACTACTCCTCCAGTACGGCTGAACATATGAGGGCTCACCGTGAGACTCGCAGCAACGATGCCGATGTGCTGACACACCCAGCTGATGGAGAGGCGTGGAAGGAGTTTGACCGCAGGCATCCAGTCTTTGCTCAGGAAGTTCGGAATGTTAGACTTGGTCTGGCAACCGATGGGTTCAACCCTTTCGGTCAGTCTACCACGCCTTACTCCTGTTGGCCTGTTATTATTGTCCCTTACAACCTTCCACCAGGCATGTGCATGAAGAAGCCGTATATGTTCTTGTCGTTGCTTATTCCGGGGCCGAAGAGTCCCGGTAAGGACATAGATGTGTATTTAAGGCCGTTGATTGATGAGTTAAAACAATTATGGAATCATGGAGTCGAAACATATGATGCATCCCTTAAACAAAATTTTCAGATGAGGGCTGCTTTGATGTGGACTATACATGATTTCCCCGCATTGGGAATGACGTGTGGCTGGAGCACACATGGGAAGCTAGCATGCCCTGCTTGTATGGGCGTGAACCCCGGTCATACGTTAAAGCACGGCGGAAAGGCCTCGTGGTTCGGATGTCACCGTAAGCTTTTGCCACCGGGCCATCAGTTTCGTAGGCAGAAGGATAAATTTGACGGGACAATCGAGCGTGAGGTTGTCACACTGGACTACCCATCTGGTGAAGAAGTACTCTCACACCTGGAGGCACTTGATACTGACATACCACACGGTAAGGGTGTGCCGGATCGAAAGATTGCAGGGTTCGGGAAAGAGCACAACTGGAGAAAATTTTGTATCTTCTGGGAGTTAGCCTACTGGAGGACGCTCGTTATCCGAAACAACATGGATGTGATGCATATTGAGAAGAACGTTTTTGATAATGTGTTCAACACAGTGATGAATGTCAAGGGCAAATCGAAAGATCACCTTAAAGCGAGAAGGGATCTACAACAGTTGGGTGTACGCCGTGAATTGCATCCTCGGACAGTCAGTGGGAGGACCATACTTTTGAAAGCACCTTACTGTCTAGACAAGAAACAAGTGGAGAAGGTCTGTCAGTGGGTTAAGAATTTGAAGCTTCCGGATGTCACATGCAGTAGAGGAATCCGTGTTAGCTCTCAAGGGATTGTAGATGTCAATGTCAAGTCAAGACTTGCATCAGACGAGCCCTTTGTGTTTGCTAGTCAAGCTGTACAAGTCTTTTACGCGGAGGACGTCGCCAATCCCAAATCTCATTGGTATACAACTATCAAGTCCAAGAAATTGCCCGTGACATATGACAGTGAGCTAGACTCCTTTCAAGCCGACCAACCACGTGTCTTGTTCCCTGTTGAGGTCAACAACGAGGAGGACGATCTTCCTCTTCCAACAACACTTCTTGTGGGAGAAGAAGTCGTAGATGATGACGCGGAAGATGTTGAAAGTGTTGGAGATGATGTGACCGAGTCTACTGATGAAGAGGATGAATTAGAAGATGAAGAGGACGACGAGTCCCACGAAGAAGAGGGCGACGAGGAAAGTGATGAAGATGATTCGCAAACTGAAAATGATTGACTTGTAATGTTGTAATATCACGGGAAAAATGTAGTAACATTTTAGAACTTGGTGTTTATTGATGTGTTTTTGCACATCCGTTCATATATATATATATATATATATATATAT